>CAWUFW010032450.1:0-13921 GCA_963921515.1 Calotriton arnoldi | reverse complement strand
TGGCCCAGTTTCAGTTACGTATTGCTAGAGGAGGCCTTTGCTGTGGTCTGGGCTCTGAAGAAGTTGAGGCCATACTTGTTTGGTACTCACTTCCTTGTTCAAACAGACCATAAGCCCCTCTTATTGCTAAAACAAATGAAGGGTGAAAACCCCAAACTGCTTAGGTGGTCCATTTCCCTACAGGGGATGGACTTCACAGTGGAACATAGACCTGGGAGTAACCATGCCAATGCAGATGGACTCTCTAGGTACTTCCACTTAGAACATGAAGACTTAACTGGGCAAGGTTAGTTTAATGTCCCTACGTTAGGGGGGGGGTTGTGTAGGAGAGTAGGATCTGCTTCACATGGGTACCCCCACTTTTTGCTGATGCTTCACTGTTTTTCGACCTTAGTCTGGCTGGGGCCCTGCTATTCAGAACCCCAGCCTAGCTGCTTCCTCTCTAAAATGGTTTCCATGTGCCTTAGGCACATCTCTAATTGGAATCTGGAGTGCCCTTATAAGTCCCTAGTATATGGTAAACTATGTACCCAGGGCATAGGTACCTCAGAGGCCTACCAGGGGCTGCAGCATGTATTGTGCCACCCCTGGAAGGCCATCCAAAAGGACACCACAGGTCTGCTACTACAGCATGGGTAAGGTGGTGCATGCACCCCTTACTGTGATATAGGCTACCTATATCACTACATACATACACACATATAAACCTATAAGTCACTCCTATGGCAGGCCTTATCAATCCTGAAGGCAGAGTGCGTGGTTCCTATGTGAGAGGGTGCCCCTGCATGAGCTGGGCCCCTCTGCAGCGTTCGGAGACCCTTCTCTGATGCTGTTTGTAGTGCAGCCCGATCATATACTCTTAAGCGCATTATAACCTCGCGTTAAATGCTAACTTTGGGATGGCTGCACGGAAACATGTCGTGTTTGGTGTCAAACATCTTGGAATCCTACCCCCCCGCCAGTTCTGGCGGCGGGGGTAGCATTCCACCCTTATAGAGGGAGAGACATGTACACACCGGTATACCCAGTACTGACTTTCCAGAGCCTTGGCATCACAAAATGGATGCCGCTGCCACAGACACGAGTCTGGCCTCCTGCTGCTAACCGAAACTCCGGCAGGGGAGGCCTGGACAATAGGTTTCCTGTCCCAGGGAGGTGTAACCACCTCACCAGACAGGATAGTGTGTATTGGGGCTGGGCGGGAGCACTCTCTGGTGCTTTGAAGTCCTGCACTGGGGGCACATTTGGTGTCCCTGTGCATACCCCAGTTCAAACCGGCTCAGGGGCTTCCAGCCCCTGCTCTGGCGTGAAACTGGACAAAGGGAAAGGGTGTAACCACCCCTCTGCCCTGACCCTCCCATAGGTGGGGCCACAGAGTATGTCCGACCCCCTACCTTAGTATAAGTAGGGGACCCCAGTCCTTAGGACTTTAGATTTACCTGGACGAAACTCTGATACAGAATCCTGGACCTTCGACACTCTACTTCAAGATTAGAGGACTGAAGAATCTCCCTTGGGGTCAAGGAGTGACTCCTGCTTGGCAGGCACCAAAGAAGCAATTGTCCAGTCTGCATCGCTGAAGCTCCCGTCGGACGCCGAAGTCTTTGCATCACCAGAGGTAGATTTCCAGACTTCCCCGAGGCTGCCCTGAGTCCCCAGCAAAGCTGAGGCCCATAGCTGTTGTGGGTAACGTGGAACCGTGACGCCTGGACACCGTGTACTTTTGTAAGTGCATCCTCTTCTGGGTATCCCACGAAGTAGTACTTTGGGCTCCTAGTAGCCCCAGCCTCCAGCACCAACTGCACCGAAGATCACTGGCCTCCACTCCACGAGTGTCCTGTGAGCCAGCTCCACGTGCATCGACTTGAGGCTCCTTCACGGTCGCTAGTCCGTTGGCTAGTAGGCCCTCCCGAAGGCCAATCTTTTCCTGCTTGGGCTCCCTCATTGCTCCAGGCATGCCCTGACTTACCCTCGCTGGGTGAGTCCCCCAGACCTTGCTGGTCTGCAACATCGTCCTTCTTCAATTTCCACGAGACTTGCTGTTGCCAAGACTTGTTGGGTCCAATCCGGTCGCCGATACCCCTGCAATCGACAGACGTTGTGGGTCAGCTCGAATCCAGCTCCTGGTCATCGTCGACGCCTCCTGGACCTCGTGGCTGAAGAGTCAAGATGACCGTCAACCTACCTGAAGCACTCGACATCGGTGGGCATCTGCTCATCGCCTTCCTGGTCACTGGCGAGTGACCCAGACTCTGTCCCCTCTGCTTTCAGGTTCTTCAGATCTTCGATCCACCTTTGGATCCACCCGAACACTTTCGACTTGGCCGCCAGCAGCACTTTGCAGCAGATCGCCATTGAAAGCGACGACGAAACCCGACCCCGAAAGACACCTATGCACCCGGCTCCCCTGGGTGAGGTAACTCGAGTACTCTGGTGCTCCAGTAGTTATTGACACTAGAACAGCCTAGTTCTCAAAGGGTTTGCTCCAAGTCCTCCTCTAAGTGTCCCTTTTCTTTTAAATTCTAATCGCGACTTTCCCCATAGAAGTTAACGGCGATTCGCGGCTGTGTTCATACACTGCACGCGTCCCCTGTGGGTCCCCTGTGTCACTACCTTGGGTGGTTCCTTGTGGTCCAAGCACTTCTACAGGCTCTAGGCCTTGTGTCTAGCTCAGTCGTGGTTCTTATACCACTTTATTGGTATATGGTTTGGTACGCCCCTGGGGCTCAAACGTGTATTTGTGCTATTACTGTAGATAACTAACTTATAATTTATGTATTTCGAACTCTAGCCTCATAAAGAGACTAGAGGGGTGTGTTTAGTAATAAATACATATATTTTGAATATATACCTGGTGTAGTCCTCTTTCATTTGGTCACTCAAGAGATTATAGACTGGTAAAACAAGCTGCTTTACATTCCTTCAAGACTTAGCCTGAAGGCTGCTCTCCATAGCTACCACTAGGATAGCTTTCAATAAAGGTTGTCTTTAACCTATCTCCAATAAGGGGTTGTTTGGACTGGTGCAAGGTGCCCACTATAATTAGTGGACAGCATATGCCAGGCCAAATTCTCACACATAACTCTACTTCAGACCAGGCTGAAGTCTCTAGATCATTGCCCAATAGACATTCGACAGGGAGGTCTGCACTGACTACAACCTTCTTGAGGCCAGTTACCCCTCCGCAGGAGAAATTCACAACTGCCAGACTATGGTTGGTCCTGACATTGCTTGCATTGGTCACCTGGTACATTTCGCCCAGGATGATCTGTCCAGGGTCCACAAGATCCTCTGCCACCATGGTGACACTAGCACCTGTGTCCCTAAATGCCAAAGCCTGTTTGCCATTTATTACAGGCTGCTGTTTGTATTTTCCCAGATTACTGGGGCTTACTAGGAAGGACATATTAAGGTCTCCCTCACAAATCAGCATTGCCTGAGTGGGCACTCTGACTAGGTCAGAGTGCACTTCAGAACCCAGGGTCAACCCTACTACACCCTTATTCTGTGTACCACCTCCACCAGTAGCTGAGCTAGGGGGAACAGTTGCCTTAGGGGCAGGAGTGGTGGTGGTTTGGTCTTTGGACTTGTTACAAACAGAAGTCCAGTGCCCTTTCTGTTTACAGAATTTGCACCAGGGCTTCTTTTGGCCTTTTCCCTTGTTGGATTGTGACTCCCCACCAGATGCAGTTTTTTGGGGCCCTTGTGAAGACTTCTGGTCTTTTGACTTATCCCCACCTTTCTCAGAGCCCTTAGGATCTTGCTTCTTGGTGTCACCCCCTTGGTTCTGGGGTTTCTGCCTCACCCTAGTTCTGACCCATTTGTCTGCCTTCTTTCCCAATTCTTGGGGAGAGGTCAGATCTGAGTCCACCAGGTATTGATGCAACAACTGGTTCTGGCAATTATTAAGGATCTGTTCTCTCATCATCAGATTATACAATCCCTTGAAATCAGTAACCCTACTGCCAACCAGCCAACCCTCCAGAGCCTTGGTTGCACAATCAACAAAGTCAGTCCAGTCCTGAGTCTGTGCCTTCTGGGTGTCTCTGAACTTCAACCTGTACTGCTCAGTGGTTAAGCCAAACCCATCTATCAGTGCACTCTTCAGGACTTCATAGTCATCAGCATCCTCTTCTCTAACAGTGAGGAGCTTGTCTCTACCTTTATCTGAAAAGGAGAGCCACAAGATTGCTGCCCACTGCTTTTGGGGGACCTGCTGTACTCTACCGGCCCTTTCCATAGCAGTTATCCACTTGTGGATATCATCCCCACTCTGGTAGGGAGGAACAACCTTGCTCAGGTTCCTATGGTCTGGAATAGATTCTCTGCCTCTAGGGACACTGTTGCTGCCACCAAGGGGTTCTAACCCCTCTCTTCTAGAAGCTCTCTGGATCTCCAGGGCTTCTCTATCCAGTGCCAACTGCTTGGTTCTGAGGGCAACTCTTGCTTCCTCATACTGCAGCAGTTTGCACATTCTTTCAGAGGAGGTCTCTCTTATGGGAAAGTATGAGTTCCTCTGGTGGACAAATTCTCTGCCAGAGTGATAAGAGTGGTCAGATTCCCTGGAAGGGGACCTATGCCTCTCCTCCACTCTGTCAGTTCTCTTAGGGAGAATTCCTCTGTCCTTTTCAGGCCCCTTGAGGCCTGGCCCTTCAATCATAGAGTCTTGGTCATTCTGATTTTCATCATCTGACCCAGATACTGTAATTGACCCACTCACTGATTCAGACCCATTAGCTCCTAGAGCCAATCTAAGATCATCTGCTGTCAGCAGATCTATCAGGTGTAGGGTGGAGGGACTCTGTCCTAGCTTCAGGTGTCTTTCAACACACATGGCTCTCAAGTCAGAGAAAGCCATGTCCTTATACTGAGGCTGAGTGGATCCACTGGTTCCACCCTTTAAGGACATTCTAGTGTTGTGCAGTGTTGTACTACCTACACTAGTTTGTGGCCTACTGATACTAGCTTGAGCTGTAGAAAGGGTGTGCTATCCCTTTGCATCTAAGTTCAGTAGAACTTATTGATACTAACCTTGACTTTATATGTACCTTGAGTACCTATAGTGGTTTTCAGTTAGTAATTCAAATAGAGATTTTCTGGTAAAACAATAGCAAGCTGGAATCCCACCGCTGCCACCAATGTGAGAAGTTGGCCTGGTATATGCTGTTCACTAATTAAAGTGGACACCTTGCACCAGAACAATTTGACTCTTATGGTAGATAGGTTTAAGACAACCTTTATAGAAAGCTATCCTAGTGGTAGCTGTGGAGAGCAGCCTTCAGGCTAAGTCTTGAAGGAATGTAAAGCAGCTTGTTTTACCACACAATCTCTTGAATCACCAAATGAAAAGACACCACACAGGTATATATATCAAATATATATTTATTTATTAATAAACACTCTCTACTAATCTCTTTATGAGATTAGAAGTCAGGAACATATGTACAAATCAAATGTTATCAAAATAAGTTTAGCACAATCGAATATCACAATCTTAGTTTGCCTAGACCTAGGTCTAGGGCATCTAGAATCGAGGGACCCTCAAGAACCACCCCAGGTAGTTGTAGGAGACCCACAGGGGACGGACGCGGTGTCCTGGCACCGGTGCGAGTCCTGTACGAGTCTATGCGAACAGACGCGATTGAGATTTCAATGTTAAAGGTCCCTTGCGTGTTTGAGGTGAACACATCGATCGGTCCTTGTACGAGTCGAAGGCCGCGGTTACAGATAGAGTTGCAAGGGAGATGGACGCGCTGTGTCTAACACAGACGCGAACCTTGTGCGAGTCAGTGCAATGGAGATCTCAATGTTACAGGCCCCTTGTGTGTTCGAGGCGAACACCGATCGGACTCAGTACGAGTCGAAGGACACAGTTATAGATAGTGTTACAAAGGAGATGGACGCGGTGTGTCTAACACAGACGCGAACCCAGTACGAGTCAGCGCAATTGTCGCACTTAGAAAAGGAGAGTTTTAGGACACTTCTAGGGAAGCTACAAGCAAGTCACTTACAGGGTAAGTAGTTCTAGGGCCCACACCCACAGGAGCACCGTAGTGCTGAAGTTACCTCACCCAGGGGAGTCGGGTGCATAGGTGTTCTTTGGTGTCGGGTCGCGGCGTCGTTTTCAATGGGAGCCAGTGAAGACTTGCTGCTTGCGGCGACAGGAGAAGTGTCCGGAGAAATCCAAGCCTGGATTCAGAAGATGGAAGACCTGAAAGCAGAGGGGACAGTGTTCAAAGTCACTTGGCAGTGACTCGGGGCAAGGAAGATGGATGCCCACCGTTGTCGCAAGATTCAGGTCGTTCACTGGTGCCTTGACTCTTCAGCCACGAGGTCCAGGAGGCGTCGACGACAACCAGGAGCTGGATTCGGCATGTCCCATGATGTCTGCAGCTTACTAAAGTGTCTGCGACTCGATTGGAGCCAACAAGCCTTGGTAACAGCAAGTCTCGGGGAAAGTGTGAAGAGGCAATGGCGCAGACCAAAAAGGTCTGGGGGACTCACCCAGCGAAGTTAAATCAGGGCAGGCCTGGAGCAACCAGTGGAGCCCTTTGGTTTCTTTAGAAAGTCTTCTGGGGACCCACAAGCCAGCTGGCAAGGGATCGCGAAGATGCCTTGGGAGGATTCGTTCACAGGGGCCCACGGTCACTCAGGATGTGGTAGGCCTCTGATCTTCAGAGGGTTTTCTGCTGGAGGCTAGGAACACAGGTGGTCCAAAGCACAAGTTCGTGGAACATTGTGAAGGGGTTGCACTCGACAATAGTGCACTGTACCCAGGGGTCGCAGTTCCTCATCACTCTTGGGGTCCACTGGCCTCAGCTTCGCTGGGGACTCACGATGGCCTTTGAGAAGTTAGGAAATCCACTTCTTGGGCTGCAGGGACTTCGGACTCCGGCAGGAGCGGCGTTGTTTGCGACCATTGTTTGTAGTTTTTGGTGCCTGCCAAGCAGGGGAGTCACTCCTTGACTCCAAGGGAGATTCTACAGTCTTCCAAAGGTAGTGGAACATCGAAGGTCCGGGATTCTTCTTCAGAGCGTCGTCCAGGGAAATCTAGGGTGCAATGCACAGGTTCCCCCTCTTATACTAAAAGAAAGGGAGGGACTAGCTCTATGACCCTACCTATGGGAGGGTCAGGGGAGTGGGTGGCTACACCCACTTCCCTTTGTCCAGTTTCGTGCCAGAGCAGGGGCAGGTAGCCCCTGAGCCGGTTTGAACTGGGGTATGCACAGAGGAGCCTTCTGCTCCCGCAGTGCAGGACTTCAAAGCACTCTAAGAGTGCACCCACCCAGCCCCAATACACTAAACCCTGTCTGGGAGGTGGTCACACCCCCTTGGGACAGGATATCTATTGTTGGGCTTCCTCCACTGCGAGTGTTGGTCATCAGCAGGAGGGCAGCCCAGTGTCTGTGACTGGTGGCATCCATTTTGTGATGCCAGGGCTCTGCAGGATTCTACCGCGTTTCCACAGTAGGTACATGTCTATCCCTCTAGAAGGGT
Source organism: Calotriton arnoldi (assembly GCA_963921515.1). Classification (NCBI taxonomy): domain Eukaryota; kingdom Metazoa; phylum Chordata; class Amphibia; order Caudata; family Salamandridae; genus Calotriton; species Calotriton arnoldi. Next base: position 6,424 of record CAWUFW010032450.1, on the reverse strand, counting down.
GGAATGCTACCCCTGCCGCCAGGACTGGCAGGGGGGTAGTATTCCAAGATGTTTGACACCAAACACGACATGTTTCGATGCAGCCATTCCAAAGTTAGCATTTTACCGCGAGGATATAATGCACCTAAAAGTATATGGTTTAACCGCATCCACAAACAGCACCAGAGAATGGACTCGGAGAGCTGCAGAGGGGCCCTGCTCCGGCAGAGGCACCCCCTCACATAGAAGCCAAGCACCCTGCCCTCCGGATTGATAGGGCCTGCCTTAGGGGTGACTGATAGGTTTATATGTGTGTGTAGGAGAGATATAGGGGACCTATATCTCAGTGAGGGGTGCTAGCACTTCCTCACCCAGGCTGCAGTAGCAGGCCTGCAGTGTCAACTTTAGTCTGCTTCCCAGGGGTGGCATAATACATGCTGCAGGCCCTGGTAGGCCTGTGAAGTACCTATGCCCTTAGCACCTAAGGTACCATATACCAGGGACTCATAAGGAACCACAGCATCCAATCACTAGTGCACCTAGAGTGCACTCCAAGTCGTTTAGAGAGAACAGAGAGGCTGGGGCCCTGATTAGCAGGGACCCAGCCAGACTATAGCCAGAAACCAGTGTAAACATCAGAAAAAAAGTGGGGGCAACATAAGAGGCAGATCCTACTCTCCTACACCCGTCTTCACTATTTCTGCACCTCACCTGCTTTTTTCTGCACCTCACTTGCTTTTTTCTGCACCTCTATTGCTTCTTTCTGCAACCCTCTTGTGTCTTTCTGTACCCCTCTTCCCTCTTTCTGCACCCCTCTTACCTCTTTCTGCACATTTCTTGCCTCTTTCTGCAGTTCTCTTGCCTCCTTCTCTACCTCTGTTGCTTCTTTATACACTTTTCTTGCTTCTTTCTGCACCCCTCGTGACTATTTCTGCACCTCACTTGTCTCTTGCTGCACCTCTATTGCTTTTTCCATACCTCTCTTGCTTCTTTCTGTATCCCTCTTTCCTCTTTCTGCACCCCTCTTTCCTCTTTCTGCAACTCTCTTGCCTCTTTCTGCAGTTCTCTTGCCTCCTTCTGCACCTCTCTTGCTTCCTTCTGCATTTCTCTTGCCTTTTTCTGCGTCCCTCTTGCCTGTTTCTGCACCCCTCTTGCCCCTTTCTGCACCTCTGTTGCTTCTTTCTGCACTTCTCTTGCTTCTTTCTGCACCTCTCTTGCTTGTTTCTGCACCCCCTTGCCTCTTTCTGCACCCTTCTTCCCTCTTTATGCACATCTCTTGCCTCTTTCTGCACCTCTCTTGCCTCTTTCTGCAGTTCTCTTACCTCTTTCTGCACCTCTTTTGCTTCTTTCGGCACCCCTCTTGCCTCTTTCTGCACCTCTGTTGGTTATTTCTGCACTGCTCTTGCTTCTTTCTGCACCTCTCTTGCCTCTTTTGCCACCCCTTTTCCTTCTTTCTGCACTGCCCTTGCCTCTGTCTGCACCCCTGTTTCCTCTTTTTGCACCTCTTTTGCCTCTTTCTGCAACTCTCTTGCCTCTTTCTGCAGTTCTCTTGCCTCTTTCTGTACTTCTCCTGCCTCGTTCTGCACCTCACTTACCTCTTTCTGCACTTTTCTTGCTTTTTTTCTGCACCTCTCTTATTTCTTTCTGCAACTCCCTTGTCTCTTTCATCACTTCTTTTGCTACTTTCTATACCTCTGTCACTTCTTTCAGTACTTCTCTTGCCTCTTTCTGCACTTCTCTTGCCTCTTTCTGCACCCCTGTTCCCCCCTTTCTGCACCTCTCCTGCCTGTTTCTGCACCTCTCTTGCCACTTTCTGCACTTCTCTTTCCTCTTTCTGCACCTCTGTTGCTTCTTTCTGCACTTCTCTTGCCTCTTTCTGCACCCCTCTTGCCCCTTTTTGCACTTCTGTTGCTTCTTTCTGCACTTCTCTTGCTTCTTTCTACACCTCTCTTGCTTCTTTCTGCACCCCTCTTGCTTCTTTCTGCACCCTCCTCCCTCTTTCAGCACCTCTCTTGCCTCTTTCTGCACCTCTCTTGCATCTTTCTGCACCTCTTTTGCTTCTTTCTGCACCCCTCTTGCCTCATTCTGCACCCCTCTTTCCTCTTTCTGCACATTTCTTGCCTCTTTTTTAGTTCTCTTTCCCCCTTCTCCACCTCTGTTGCTTCTTTTTGCATTTCTCTTGACTATTTCTGCACCTCACTTGCTTCTTTCTGCACCTCACTTACCTCTTTCTGCACTTTTCTTGCTTTTTTTCTGCACCTCTCTTTTCACTTTCTGCACTTCTCTTTCCTCTTTCTACACCTCTGTTGCTTCTTTCTATACTTCTCTTGCCTCTTTCTGCACCCCTCTTGCCCCTTTCTACACCTCTGTTGCTTCTTTCTGCACTTCTCTTGATTCTTTCTGCACCTCTCTTGCTTCTTTCTGCACCCCTCTTGCCTCTTTCTGCACCCTTCCTCCCTATTTCAGCACCTCTCTTCCCTCTTTCAGCACCTCTCTTGCCTCTTTCTGCACCTCTGTTGGTTCTTTCTGCACTGCTCTTTCTTCTTACTGCACCTCTCTTGCCTCTGTCTGCACCTCTCTTGCCTCTTTCTGCAGTTCTCTTGCCTCTTTCTGTACCTCCCTTTGCTTCTTTCTGCACTTCTCTCTCCTCTTTCCGTACCTCTTTTGCTTCTTTCTGCACCTCTCTTGCCTCTTTCTGCACCCGCTTGCCTCTTTCTGCACCTTTGTTGGTTCTTTCTTCACTGCTCTTGCTTCTTTCTGCACCTCTCTTGCCTCTTTCACCACCCCTCTTCCCTCTTTTTGTACCTCTCTTACCTCTGTCTGCACCCCTGTTCCCTCATTTTGTACCTCTTTTGCCTGTTTCTGCAACTCTCTTGCCTCTTTCCGCAGTTCTCTTGCCTCTTTCTGCACGTCTGCCTCTTTCAGCACCTCACTTGACTCGTTCTGCACTTCTCTTGCTTTTTTCTGCACCTCTCTTGTTTCTTTCTGCAACTCTCTTGTCTCTTTCATCACTTCTATTGCTTCTGTCTATACCTCTGTTGCTTCTTTCAGTACTTCCCTTCCCTCTTTCTGCACTTCTGTTGCCTGTTTCTGCAGCTCTATTGCCTCTTTCTGCACCTCTGTTGCCTCTTTCTTCACCTCAGTTGCTTCTTTCGTCACCCCTCTTGCCTCTTTCTGCACCCCTCTTCCCTCTTTCTGTACCTCTCTTGCCTCTTTCTGCACCCCTGTTCCCTCTTTTTACACCTCTTCTGCCTGTTTATGCACCTTTCTTGCCTCTTTCTGCACTTCTCTTGCCTCTTTCTGCACCTCTGTTGCTTCTTTCTGCACTTCTCTTGCCTCTTTCTGCACCCCTCTTGCCCCTTTCTGTACATCTGTTGCTTCTTTCTGCATTTCTCTTGTTTCTTTATGCACCTCTCATGCTTCTTTCTGCCCCCCTCTTGCCTCTTTCTGCTCCCTTCTTCCCTCTTTCTGCATCTCCCTTGCCTCTTTCTGCACATCTCTTGCCTCTTTCTGCAGTTCTCATGTCGCTTTCTGCACCTATTTTGCTTCTTTATGCACTTCTCTTACCTCTTTCTTTACCCCTCTTGCCTCTTTCTGCACCTCCGTTGGTTCTTTCTGCACTGCTCTTGCTTCTTTCTGCACCTTTGTTGACTCTTTCTGCACTCCTCTTTCTGCACCACTCTTGCCTTTATCTACACCCCTGTTCTCTCTTTTTGCAACTCTTTTGCCTGTTTCTGCAACTCTCTTGCCTCTTTCTGCAGTTCTCTTGCCTCTTTCTGCAGCTCTGTTGCTACTTTCTGCACTGCTCTTGCCTCTTTCTGCACCCCTCTTGCTTCTTTCTGCACCTTCCTTAATTCTTTCTGCACTTCTCTTGCTTTTTTCCGCACCTCTCTTGCTTCTTTCTGTACTGCTCTTGCCTCTTTCTGCAACCCTCTTTCTCTTTCTGCACGTCTCTTGCCTCTTTCTGCAGTTCTCTTGCCTCCTTCCACACCTCTGTTGCTTCTTTTTGCAACCCTCTTGCCTCTTTCTGCGACCCGCTTTCCTCTTTCTGCATGTCTCTTGCCTCTTTCTGCAGTTCTCTTGCCTCCTTCCGCACCTCTGTTGCTTCTTTCTGCACTACTCTTGCTTTTTTCTGCACCCGTCTTGACTATTTCTGCACCTCACCTGCTTTTTTCAGCACCTCACTTGCTTTTTTCTGCACCTGTATTGCTTCTTTCTGTACCCCTCTTGTGTCTTTCTGTACCCCTCTTCCCTCTTTCTGCACCCCTCTTTCCTCTTCCTGCATGTTTCTTGCCTCTTTCTGCAGTTCTCTTGCCTCCTTCTCCACCTCTGTTGCTTCTTTATACACTTCTCTTGCTTCTTTCTGCACCCCTTGTGACTATTTCTGCACCTCACTTGTCTCTTGCTGCACCTCTATTGCTTTTTCCATACCTCTCTTGCTTCTTTCTGTATCCCTCTTTCCTCTTTCTGCACCCCTCTTTCCTCTTTCTGCAACTCTCTTGCCTCTTGCTGCAGTTCTCTTCAGCACCTCTCTTGCTTCTTTCTGCATTTCTCTTGCCTGTTTCTGCACCCCTCTTGCCCCTTTCTGCACCTCTGCTGCTTCTTTCTGCACTTCTCTTGCATCTTTCTGCACCTCTCTTGCTTGTTTCTGCACCCCCTTGCCTCTTTCTGCACCCTTCTTCCCTCTTTGTGCATACCTCTTGCCTCTTTCTGCACCTCTCTTGCCTCTTTCTGCAGTTCTCTTACCTCTTTCTGCACCTCTTTTGCTTCTTTCGGCACCCCTCTTGCCTCTTTCTGCACCTCTGTTGGTTATTTCTGCACTGCTCTTGCTTCTTTCTGCACCTCTCTTGCCTCTTTTGCCACCCCTTTTCCTTCTTTCTGCACCTCTTTTGCCTCTTTCTGCAACTCTCTTGCCTCTTTCTGCAGTTCTCTTGCCTCTTTCTGTACTTCTCCTGCCTCGTTCTGCACCTCACTTACCTCTTTCTGCACTTTTCTTGCTTTTTTTCTGCACCTCTCTTATTTCTTTCTGCAACTCCCTTGTCTCTTTCATCACTTCTATTGCTTCTTCCTATACCTCTGTCACTTCTTTCAGTACTTCTCTTGCCTCTTTCTGCACTTCTCTTGCCTGTTTCTGCACCTCTCTTGCCTCTTTCTGCACCCCTGTTCCCCCCTTTCTGCACCTCTCCTGCCTGTTTCTGCACCTCTCTTGCCACTTTCTGCACTTCTCTTGCCTCTTTCTGCACCTCTGTTGCTTCTTTCTGCACTTCTCTTGCCTCTTTCTGCACCCCTCTTGCCCCTTTTTGCACTTCTGTTGCTTCTTTCTGCACCTCTCTTGCCTCTTTTGCCACCCCTTTTCCTTCTTTCTGCACGTCTTTTGCCTCTTTCTGCACCTCTCTTGTTTTTTATGCACTTCTCCTGCTTCTTTCTGTACTTCTCTCACCTCTTTCTGTACTCAAATGGAAAGTGCAAGCTGTCAAGTTTAAAAATCTGCGTCCTCTTGTGACTGAGGTCTATGTCTACTTGTATATCTATTCTCACATGTGTTATGCATCAGAAGATAGTAGCTTCAAAAGTGGGTAGCTTTTCCTATAAGTGGTTACATTTTCTCAGTTCTGCTCTGTCATTCAGTTGCACAGGAAGACATGTCTTATGTGTATAGGTGTCATAGAGCCCCTCAAATATACTATTGAATACCCATGTGCCCTGTATTATGAGCAGAAAGAAATACATACACCTTTTTTTACACATATGTACTGAGTATGCTGTTTGAAACACAGGGATTCAAGTATTTGTATGTCTATTTTTATGTAACATGACACTAGGTAAAGGCAGAGACACGCATTCATGCCTTCACAAGCATTTTCAGACTTACAACATTGATATGCTTAGGATTGCTGTTTTATATTTTGGAGGCCTAACATTCTGAGCAGTCGTTTAATAGTGAACCTTTAAGAGAAAAGTGAGTGTTAAGACATCTTGGGAGAAGGATTAGTGATTAGGCTACTTTGTATTAGTCTGTTGTAAGTACAGTCAAAGGAGGCCTCTTTCTGCACCTCTGTTGGTTCTTTCTGTACTTCTCTTGCTTCTTTCTGCACCTTTCTTCCTCTTTCTGGACTTCTGTTGCCTCTTTCTGCATCTCTCTTGCTTCCTTCTGCACTTTTCTTCCTCTTTACGCACCTCTCTTGCCTCTTTCTGAACCTCTCTTGCATCTTTCTGCACTTCTCTTGCTTCTTTCTGCACCTTTCTTCCTCTTTCTGCACATGTCCTACCTATGCAGGCATAGTTAGTGTAGGAAGGTGGAATCTGACTATATGGTTGCCCCCACTTTTTTCCTGGTGTTTTGCTGGTTTATGACTTAGTTGGACTGGGATCCTGCTATTCAGGGCCCCAGTCTATCTGCTTCCTCTATAAAATGGTTTCCATGTGCCTTAGGCACATCTCTGAT
>CAWUFW010032449.1:0-13922 GCA_963921515.1 Calotriton arnoldi | reverse complement strand
CTGTGTACTTCGTTCAGTTACATTATTGCTTGGATTCCTATGGAAGAAAATATAAGTTACTGGTAAGTACGGTTAAAATTACTTTTCAGGACCAGTACTGGGCTGAAAGATACAGCACTGAGGTCTCTCCTTATAACAGGTGAGTAAATCGGAATTCGTATTTTCGGCTGATTTTAGAGGAATATTTGTATGTTTCAAAAATCAACACTTAGAAACTTTTTCAGCAAAAAGCAGGCAATGATATCCTATGGAAGGAAATTCAAGTTACTGGTAAGTACGGTTAAAATTACTTTTGAGGATCAGTACTGGGCTGAAAGATGCAGCACTGAGGTCTCTCCTGATAACAGATGAGTAAATCGGAATTCGTATTTCGGCTGATTTTAGATGAATATTTTAAAGTTCCAAAACTCCACACTTAGAAGAATTTCCAAGTGAAACCAGTCAATGTTAGCCTATGAAGGAAATTCAAGTTACCGGTAAGTACGGTTAAAATTACTTTTGAGGATCAGTACTGGGCTGAAAGATGCAGCACTGAGGTCTCTCCTGATAACAGGTGAGTAAATCGGAATTCGTATTTCGGCTGATTTTAGAGGAATATTTTAAAGTTCCAAAACTCCACACTTAGAAGAATTTCCAAGTGAAACCAGTCAATGTTAGCCTATGGAAGGAAATTCAAGTTACTGGTAAGTACGGTTAAAATTACTTTTCAGGACCAGTACTGGGCTGAAAGATGCAGCACTGAGGTCTCTCCTGATAACAGGTGAGTAAATCAGAATTCGGATTTCGGCTGATTTTAGAGGAATATTTGTATGTTTCAAAAATCAACACTTAGAAACTTTTTCAGCAAAAGCAGGCAATGATATCCTATGGAAGGAAATTCAAGTTACTGGTAAGTACGGTTAAAATTACTTTTGAGGATCAGTACTGGGCTGAAAGATGCAGCACTGAGGTCTCTCCTGATAACAGGTGAGTAAATCGGAATTCGTATTTCGGCTGATTTTAGAGGAATATTTTAAAGTTCCAAAACTCCACACTTAGAAGAATTTCCAAGTGAAACCAGTCAATGTTAGCCTATGGAAGGAAATTCAAGTTACTGGTAAGTACGGTTAAAATTACTTTTCAGGACCAGTACTGGGCTGAAAGATGCAGCACTGAGGTCTCTCCTGATAACAGGTGAGTAAATCAGAATTCGGATTTCGGCTGATTTTAGAGGAATATTTGTATGTTTCAAAAATCAACACTTAGAAACTTTTTCAGCAAAAAGCAGGCAATGATATCCTATGGAAGGAAATTCAAGTTACTGGTAAGTACGGTTAAAATTACTTTTGAGGATCAGTACTGGGCTGAAAGATGCAGCACTGAGGTCTCTCCTGATAACAGGTGAGTAAATCGGAATTCGTATTTCGGCTGATTTTAGAGGAATATTTTAAAGTTCCAAAACTCCACACTTAGAAGAATTTCCAAGTGAAACCAGTCAATGTTAGCCTATGAAGGAAATTCAAGTTACCGGTAAGTACGGTTAAAATTACTTTTGAGGATCAGTACTGGGCTGAAAGATGCAGCACTGAGGTCTCTCCTGATAACAGGTGAGTAAATCGGAATTCGTATTTCGGCTGATTTTAGAGGAATATTTTAAAGTTCCAAAACTCCACACTTAGAAGAATTTCCAAGTGAAACCAGTCAATGTTAGCCTATGAAGGAAATTCAAGTTACCGGTAGGTACGGTTAAAATTACTTTTCAGGACCAGTACTGGGCTGAAAGATGCAGCACTGAGGTCTCTCCTGATAACAGGTGAGTAAATCAGAATTCGGATTTCGGCTGATTTTAGAGGAATATTTGTATGTTTCAAAAATCAACACTTAGAAACTTTTTCAGCAAAAGCAGGCAATGATATCCTATGGAAGGAAATTCAAGTTACTGGTAAGTACGGTTAAAATTACTTTTGAGGATCAGTACTGGGCTGAAAGATGCAGCACTGAGGTCTCTCCTGATAACAGGTGAGTAAATCGGAATTCGTATTTCGGCTGATTTTAGAGGAATATTTTAAAGTTCCAAAACTCCACACTTAGAAGAATTTCCAAGTGAAACCAGTCAATGTTAGCCTATGGAAGGAAATTCAAGTTACTGGTAAGTACGGTTAAAATTACTTTTCAGGACCAGTACTGGGCTGAAAGATACAGCACTGAGGTCTCTCCTGATAACAGGTGAGTAAATCAGAATTCGTATTTCGGCTGATTTTAGAGGAATATTTGCACAATGGTGAAGGGAGGGGGTGGGGCCTGAGGTGACATCTATGCAAACGCGCCCCGTGGCGCGTTTTTAAGTTGGGGGATTAAGTCCCCTTGAATCATGAGGGTCCCTACGGGCCAACTAGCCCACCAGGAACCTCCAGTATGCGCTAGGGGCTGCGTTGCAGAGACATGTACAGAGGCCACACCCCTTTTACACCTCTCTGCAACGCAGCTCTGTGGCGCTTTCTGGACGTACCTGTTGGGCTAGTTGGCCTCAGGGACCCTCAGGATTGAAGAGGATTTAATTCCCCATCTTAAAACGCGCCACGGGGCCTGTTTGCACACATGTCACCTGGAAGCCCCGCCACCTCCCTTCACCACTGTGCAAACGCGCCCCGTGGCGCGTTTTAAGTCGGGGGATTAACTCCCTTGAATCCTGAGGGTCCCTGGGGTGCAACTAGCCCACCATATACCTCCAAAAGCGCCATAGAGCTGCGTTGCAGAGAGGTGTAAAAAGGGGCGTGGCCTCTGTACACCTCTCTGCAAGGCAGCCCCTGGCGCATACTGGAGGTTCCTGGTGGGCTAGTTGGCCCCCAGGGACCACCAGTATTCAAGGGGAATTCGTCCTCTCTGCAAACGCGCCAGGGGGCGCGTTTGCAGAGTGGTGAAGGAAGGGGGCGGGGCCTACGGGCCCGATCGTTTCCCCTCGAAGGGGGCTGTGTGGCCCCCCTTCCTTTTTCCTATTTTTAGGCCCTGGGGACCCCATCCCCAGGGCCTTACCCCTTTTTTTTAAATTAAAATTTTTTTTAAAAAAACGGGAAGGGGGCCGCGTGGCCCCCCTTCCCTGGGCCTGTATTGGCCCCGGGGACCCCATCCCCCGGGGCATGGCCTCTTTTTTTTTTATTTGGAGGGGGCTGCGTGGCCCCTCCTCAGGCCATTTAAGGCCCCGGGGACCCCATCCCCGGGCCGGCCTTGCACTTTTTAAAAAAAAATCCAATTTTTACTTTGGGGAGGGGGCTGCATGGCCCCCTCCGTGGCCACTTATGGCCCCGAGGACCCCATCCCCCGGGGCCTGGCCTCTCGTTGGGGACTGTGGGGGTCCCCAAGCCCCCACAGTCCCGCCGGCTCCCCGTGTCCTACGGGAGCCGGCATTGCTTGACACATGGGGAGCTGCTAAGATGCAGCTCCCCATGTGGAAAGCTGTCGGCTTTGGATATTGGAAGAGAGAGCAGGTTTCCTGCTCTCTCTTCCAATATCCAAGCAAGTTTGCAATGACAGGACGGGAGCCGCGAGGCTCCCGTCCTTTCATTGCAAGCAGCAGTGTCCCCCGGGACACTGCAGGAGCCGGCCCTGGGGGTGGCGGTCCCCAGGGCCACCACAGGCTCCAGGAGGGGGGCCGCGCGGCCCTCCTCCTACATTTTGAAAGCCCCGGGAGGTGGTGGTCCCCGGGGCTTGGGGTCCAAAACGGACCCCCATTTTAATTTTCTTAGTGCCCCGGGAGGTGGTGGTCCTCGGGCGTGTGGGGGCTGGAGCCCCCCACACAGGTTTTTAATTAAAAAAAAAAGCCCCGGGAGGTGGTGGTCCTCGGGGCTGCGGGAGGGCTCAGAGCCCTCCCGCACCATTATACATAAAGCCCCGGGGGTGGTGGTCCCCGGGCTTGGGAGCCCTTAGAGGCCCCCCACACATAAAATTAACCCCCCAGCATGCCCTCGGAACTTGGCCCACCCGGGGCCAATGCATCGAGCGCGGAGACCGCGCTCGATTTTTTTCTGGCAGGATTCGCGCTCCCTGAGCGCATCCTGCCGATTTAAAAAAAAAAAAAAAAAAATATTTTTCCCATGGGGTCCTTGTGGGACCCCCTGAGCAGACCTAGGGGGTCAGGGTGTTTCTACCCTGCCCCCTTTGTGCGCTTTGCGCACTTATTTCTGTCCCTCGGTTCTACCGAGGGACAAAATGGCTGCCAACACTTCCTGATTTGGAGTGTTGACAGCCAATTAACATAAAGCTCGTGCTCGGGAGGATCCGCGGCCCTAGATATATCTATCTTTTACTTTTGATTTTCTCAGCAACTACTGAACGGATTTACACCATTTAACAAAAGGGTTCTTTCTGAACCAAGAACTACCTCTTTGCCAAATTTGGTGTAATTCCGTTCAGCAGTTCAGGCTGTAGCCGTGTCTAAAGTTTCCTATGGAAAATTGCATGGGGAAAACGCGTTTTGGGACCCCCTTTTTCTCGGCCCCCGCTTGACGAATCCCCCGAGACTTTCAGGGTAGGAGCGGACCGGAGCGCCCCACAAAGTTTGAAAATTTTGCGAAGATACGTCAACCGGAAGAGAGTTATTTCAAATAGAATGTCGCGGATTTCCTATGGATAATAGGTTGTAACTATAACTATCTACTGGCGACCGCCAGTAGATAATATATTATCTACTGGCGGTCGCCAGTAGATAGTTATAGTTAGAGAACTAGTTTCCATAGGAAAAGCGTTTTTCTTTTCCCAATAACTTTGGCGCCGGTTGACGAATCTTGCGAAATTTTCAAAACTAGTGGGCGCGCTCCGGTCAGCTCCTATCCTGAAAGTTTCGGGGTGATTCGGAAAGCGGGGGCCGAGAAAAAAGGGGGTCCCAAAACATGTTTTCTCCATGTTATTTCCCATAGGAAACTTTAGACACGCCTACAGCCTGAACTGCTGAACGGAATTACGCCAAATTTTACAAAAAGGTAGCCCTTGGTTCAGAAAGAGCCCTTTTTGTTAAATGGTGTAAATCCGTTCAGTAGTTCCTGAGAAATTCAAAAAATAGAGGTCAAAAATCATCTTTCCATAGGAAACTTTAGACACGGTTACAGCTGAAATTGCTGAACGGATTTACACCAAATTTGGCAAAAAGGTAGCCCTTTGTTCAGAAAGAGACCTTCTTTTTAAATGGTGTAAATCCGTTCAGTAGTGCTGAGAAAATCAAAAAATAAAAGTTTCAATATCTATGGCCGCAGTGGACCCGCGCACCCTGCTGATAACGAGCTGCATTATAATTGGCTGTCAACACTTCAAACCAGGAAGTGTTGGCAGCCATCTTGTGCCTCGGTAGAACCGAGGCACAAGAAAAGAGAAAAAGAAACGCGCAAAACAAGAAAAGGGGGCAGGGTAGAAACACCCTGACCCCCTAGGCCTGCTCAGGGCCAAAAAAAGCAACAACAAAAAAAATCGGCGAGATTCGCGCACCCAGCGCGAATTTCGGCCAAAATTTTTTAAAAAACAAAGCGCGGGCTCCCGCGCTTCGTTTAATTAAGCCCCCGGGTGGGCCACGTCCCGGGGGCATGCAGAAATAAAATTGCGGGGGCCCAGGGGGACCCCCGCAGCCCCGGGAACCGCCACCTCCCGGGGCTTTGATAAAATATTTGCGGGGCACACGGCCCCCGCAGCCCCCGGGGACCGCCACCCCCGGGGCTTTTATTGTTTGGGGGCCTCCAAGGCCCCCAAGCCCCGGGGACCCCCACCCTCCCGGGGCTTTCATTCATTATTTGCGGGGCACACTGCCCCCCGCAGCCCTGGGGACCGCCACCTCCCCGGGGCACTATAATGTGAATTTGGGGGTCCGTTACGGACCCCGAGCCCCGGGATCACCACCTCCCGGGGCTGTGCATTGGCTGGGAGGGCCGTGCGGCCCCCATCCTGGAGCCTGTGATGGCCCTGGGGATCGCCACCCCCAGGGCCGGCTCCTGCAGTGTCCCGGGTGCCCACCCCGGGACACTGCTGTTTGCTATGGCAGGGCGTGAGCCTCGCGGCTCCCGCCCTGCCATAGCAAACTAGTCGTTTGGATTTTGGAAGAGAGAGCAGGAAACCTGCTCTCTCTTCCAAAATCCAAACCAGATTGATTTTCCACACGGGGAGCTGCATGTCAGCAGCTCCCATGTGGAAAAGCAATGCCGGCTCCCGCAGGACGCGGGAAGCTGGCAGGGACCGTGGGGGCATTGGGGCTCCCCACGGTCCCCAACGAGAGGCCAGGCCCCGGGGATAGGGTCCCCGGGGCCAGAGTGGCCAGGAGGGGGCCACGTGGCCCCCTCCCCCATAATAAAATATTTTTTAAAAACAAAAACACGCAAAGGCCGGCCCCGGGGATGGGGTCCCCGGGGCCATAAATGGCCTGAGGAGGGGGCCACGCAGCCCCCCTCCAAATAAATAATTAAAAAAAAAAACACTGGCCATGCCCCGGGGGATGGGGTCCCCGGGGCCGAATATGGCCTCTGGAAGGGGCCACGCGGCCCCCTTCCATTTTTAAAAAAAATAAAAAAATAGGGGTCAGGCCCTGGGGGTAGGGGTCCCCAGGGCCCATAAATAGAAAAGGAAGGGGGCCACACAGCTCCCTTCTTAAAAATAAAAAAAATTTAAATAGACCGGCATCGCTGAGGCTCCGCCCCCTCCCAGCAACACTCTGCAAACGCGCCCTGTGGCGCGTTTTAAGTTTGGGAATTAATTCCCCTTCAATACTGGGGGCCAACTAGCCCACCAGGTACCTCCAGTAAGCACCACAGCCCCAGGTTTCTGGCTTACAGCCGTCATCAGCCAGGCTATCTTGAATCCAGTGGCAAAGTGAGCAAGGGACCCACGTCTGGGCATACACTGCCAACTTAGGGCGAACATAGCAAAACCAAAGGGGATGATGGACGGCTGTAAGCCAGAAACCGGTCTCAGGATGCTTGTTTCCAGTCCAGGGAAGACATGGCTTGGCAGTTCGGGCTGGACTGTTCCCATGAGGCACAGGGTCAGACTGATTTGCATATGGCCATGTCTGAACTGGGGTGGCGGAGTGAGCTAAAGAATGATGATGGATTAAACCCAGATCAGTTGACTGGGGGTGAGTGCTTGCAATGTTCAACACTCTGTCCATCATCCCCTTTGGTTTTGCTATGTTCGCCCTAAGTTGGCAGGGTATGCCCAGACGTGGGTCCCTTGCTCACTTTGCCACTGGATTCAAGATAGCCTGGCTGATGACGGCTGTAAGCCAGAAACCGGTCCCAGGATGCTTGTTTCCGGTCCAGGGAACTCATGGCTTGGCAGTTCGGGCTGGACTGTTCCCATGAGGCACAGGGTCAGACTGATTTGCATATGGCCATATCTGAACTGGGGTGGCGGAGTGAGCTAAAGAATGATGATGGATTAAACCCAGATCAGTTGACTGGGGGTGAGTGCTTGCAATGTTCAACACTCCGTCCATCATCCCCTTTGGTTTTGCTATATTAATCACACTAGTCACAGAATAACCTGACAATGGTTTCTGTGTTTATACTAACATACTTTACTATTTTTCTGCGTGTAGCTTTGCATGTTAACATGTTACGTCATTAATATATGAGAGAGAAGATTCTGGTTTATTAAAAATGTGTGCCTAGAATTATGAGCATCTTCACATTCAAATGAAAACAATGCACTTTGTGTTAACAATTTTTTTATTAGCATTTTGAATACAAAATCAGTTTTGAAAACCGTAGCACTGTCATATATCTCACAATATTATTGAGCGTCATCTCTGAATCCCCCCCCTGCAGTATGTTCACTATCTTCAGCACCTGGCGTTCTTATAGTGGTCTTGACATGGGCCACCCCAGGCCCAGAGTGGGCAGGGTCTCCAAATATTTGGACTTTGTACGCATTCCAGTCCTGCTAAACTTTGCCCCATTTTTGGGGACAACCTCTACTTTCATACACCACCTTCTTAGCCTTCATACACCAGTTCGTGCCATATTTCCAGACCTCCAGTCCAGGACATTTGTCCTGCGTCCCACGCTTTTGCTACATTCCATTTGGCCACCACCAGGCCCAGTGTTATCCATGACCATTGCGGCCTGGAGGCCTCAGTCTCCCTCCAAATACTAATTAAGTACACACCATTTAACAGAAAACGGCATGTTTCCACCGCTTACCTCCTCCATGCAGTTCACCACTGCAGACCAGAACTTCTGTATTGCTGGGCATTCCATAGGGTGTGAAAAAAGGAGCAATGCACTTTGTAAAACTATATTTTCCTGTGCTTGACAAAACTAGGCCCAAACTAGGCCAAACCTCCATCTTGTATCCTAACGCAGCCATGAGGTATGTGTTTTTTCATTTCTCCTCACATTGCACGTAACAAAATGTGCACCATGAAATGCTCTGTGTTGACATGCCCTCTTGAAGAACTCCTGAGGAACCCTTTTACTATAATCAAGGCTCTTCCTGCTTGTATTACTGCACGCCTTTTCATAATGTGACATTGTTATTGTTTTGAGTATCCTGTACTTTTGTACTGACACGTCCGATGACATTAGGTCAAAAGGGGTTATATGAGCATTCAGTTAGGTAATGGTGTGATGTTAAATGCCCCTGCATTACATTTTGTATTCTAATTGTACTCGTAAATGCCCTTTGTGAATACCGAATGTCGTAAAGTTAGACTTTCGTCTCACTTTACCTTTGTGAATCTGGCCCTATGAATGTAATTTAATTTATCATGAGTCTGAATTTGAACTTGACAGATGGTGTACTTCTTCACAAATGTGGCGGATCACACATCCACAGTATTACAAGTGTATTATAGCAAATAGCCCTTGTAATATAGCGAACAGGATATAGGCCACCATTGTGACACAGTATCCTTTCCATCTAAAGATGGTCCACAGTATTTTTGTGTCCTAAGAGATTCTGGTTAAATTGTCAATGTTAGTTTGAATTTAAATCGGTGACTTACTATTTTGTGATGTCACATTAGATGGCTTTTCTTTAGAATTGAAATTATTCTGAACACCTTTGGTGTGCGTATATTTTGTTAATTCACTCTGTACTGTGTAACTGATATGGTCGTATGTCTCCCTGCAGCTTCCTCCAGAGCACGTTAGGGAGATGCTGGCCACACTTCATGGGACCATTAGGAGGGCCACTGTGTGTCCGAAGGTGGAATCACTGACATGGAAGGACCCAGTGGCACTGAGGTTGAGGGGGTTGGACAGGAGGCCACATCTCAATCAGGCTCTGAGGCCTCCAAATACTCATGGTAGTAAAATAAAAATCAGAAACCACAACATTTTCTCCTGTGGCCACCATCATCACTAATACCAGCATCACCCTCACTCATGCCCTCTGATACCAAGCCAGTACCCAGTATGAAAGCCGAAGGGGGTGCATCTTTGCCTGGGTACCTCTCCTCCCCCATCCCTCCAGCACTTGTATCAGAGGAGGCATGGGATGTTAAGAACCTGTCTGTTGGAGAGACAGCATTGTTGCATGCCATCCAGAGTGTCAGCAGCTGGCTCATCTGACTGACATGCTGGTGGACATGCACTCTGGCATGTCTGCTGTTAGGGAAATACTTTTGCACCCTCCCAGGAGCAATGAAAGAAACACACCGGACACAGCAGTTTGCTCAAGAATAAAATGAAATATATTTGTTGGGACCCATACATGCTTGCTGGCCAGCAAGGAAGAAGTCAGTGCACACAATGATGCTCTCAGTTTGCTCCTTCATTGTGTGACTGGTTTCTGGACCATAAATACACTTAGTAATGCACCTTCAGCAGAAATGATAAATGGACAGGGTGCCAGATATGGGCAACAGAGAAATGCAAGATCGGCAATGTGCCAATTATATACCGTACAAATTATAATACAGACATACAGTGTAAGCAGAAATGACCAACCTGATGAGTAAACTAACATGGACATCAGGACAAGCAAAGTGACCTCTAAGGTGGTTCTGAACAGCTGTTGAAGCTTGTCCAGGCAAGGTCAGATGTGTCTTTAGTGCATACATATGGATAAATATTGATATGTATTTTTTTCCCCACATCTGCCTCACAGAGAGGTCCTGTCTCTGGTAGTGGCGTCTTGGACACCTTCCACTTATGGCATACCTGCCTGCACTCCCCCTTCTGGCCCCATTCGAACACCTCACCCCATTCAAACACCTAACCCCATTCCTTCAGTGAACCCAATTTCCCCGGCAAATCAAATCCTTTTACCTCCCGCCAATGTCCCACCTGTCCCAAAATCACCCTATAAGGCCACAAAACAGCACCATACTTCTAGACAACACTATGCCCCTAAATATTTCTTCCCAGGAACCCCAAGTCCTGTTCCCATCCCAAAAATTCCTAAACTCCATAGCGAGTTCAAAAATTAGTGCCAATACTCCCTTCTGCTCCAGGAGGATAGAGCACTCCTGGAGGAAGAAATTACAATAATTGTGGGGAGGCAAGCACCACGGCTGGAGCCATTCACATTAAAGAAAGTGCTAGAACACTATTCCCACCCCCAGATGTTTAGGAATAAGATATTTGCTCTCACTTTTTGAACTTACTTACAAAAAGATACATTTCAGCCTTGTGTGTTTTTTTTTTTTATTTTTAGATGTTGTTTGTTGTTCAACATTTTATGTTTGCCATATGTGATTGCATATTTCAATATGTTGCGACGATTAACCATTTAATTCAATTTCAAGGAGTTGTGTTTTTCTATGTATTACATTGTGAGAGATGTAGTTCATTCTCTTTACCTTATATGTTAAAGGAAGTGGAAGTATCAGTGTAAGGCACAAGTGTGTGTGCCAGGCAGAGTGGGAGTGTGTTTGACTATATTTTACAACATTATTTGGGTGATAGACTGTAGGTATACTTTTAGGCATTGGGCTTCACCATAAAGTACATGACATACTTTAAGTGTGCATACTCTAGGTTATCCATATGGGTACAGTGTCTGACATGTGGGTGTGAATCCTGTCCTTGATATTATGTGGAGTAATTTTTTTAAGTAACTTAGCAGTGAGTTGGTTATGGTAGTATTTGTTTGGGGTACGTGGCTGAATGTTATGATTGTGGAGTATGAGGTAAGTGCAGCAATTGAAGTGGACTGGGGAAGGGGGAACGGCGTCCTCAAACATTACTAATATGATCAAAACAGTTCCCATACTTTTTATTAAAAAAACTACTTGCCCTGAACTATTGAGCTGCAACAGCCTGAAAGGGGAAAAGAAAGGACTCATCTGCTGTGAACTGAGAGAAGGGAGAGGCAGCTGAAGAAGAAACAAGCCTTCTCTCCATGGTGCCTGCTACCTGAGAGAAGTGCAAATGTGTGCAATTGGTTAAATCAGCAAATCTAAAGGCTACTTGGGAGCCGTATAGGCTTTAATAATAGAATCTGGAATTTGTCCTTTAAATGGAAACCTATAAAAAAGGTTTGCACTAGGTACAACCAAATCAGCGTCTTAATAATAACATAACTTTTGAAAGTACTAAAAATGTGAATAAAATATTTTTGCACATTTTGTGACAGCCTGTTTAAACCATGTGGAATCTATCTTATTCTGTGTGCAATACATTACCTATTCACAGTGATTTCTATCACAGGATTGGACCCCTCAGCGCAATAATCACAATCACTATTTCCACAGGGCACCGACCAGGAATCAAATCAGTGATCGTCAGGTTACACCCACAGACATCTGAAGTGGCCACATGAACCAATGGAACTGTCCTACAAGAAAAATGGATTCTGATGGATAGATTTACGTTGCATTTATTTTTTATGGTGTGTGCATTATATTTTATGTCAGTTACCAGTAGGTGAAACGCCAGCAAAATAGTTACACAATATTTTGTTCTTTTTTGCCACACCTCTGTGCCCACCCTGCACCCACTGACCGCCCCCCTATTATACTCAGGATCACAGTTCCCACACATTTCTTTATGCACTTCGACCGCTGGGTAAGCGTGTAAATAGGGATCAAGGATATCCTCATAATAGTTATGTTTTTCAAACAAATCTTCTCTGTACTGCTATTACTAGAATGCGCACAATTTAGTAAAAAAATATAAACAGGTTAGTTATAGTATGTTAGCATTATATGTCAGACCATGTACATTTTATAAATATGTGCAATACCTCACTGAATTCGTGGGGCAGTGGGATGTAGTAAAATTGTGTTAGGCGAGTATTTATTTGGGTAGGTAGAGTGACGCATGTGGTCAGACAGGGAGACAGGGTAAAGTGTTGTTATATGTGCTTTGAGGTATATAGATACTTAAGTGACATTGCTAGTTAACATAGTGCATTTGTAAAGGTTTAATCTGTTCTACTTACCTCATATTTTGTTGTACGTTGTGTTGTTGTATATCAACCAATGCCAGATAAAGTCTGGGGGCTAAAGAGGCAGGGGCATAGTGACTGAGTAGGTTGTGTTGGTGTTTTGGGCTGGGTTTAGCTATTTATGCCCTTTTTCCTCCAATACAAGTGTGGAGGAAACCTGCATTGTTTTTGTCGATGGAAATTATACTCTAAGGGGCACATTACGATCCGCCCGCCACCGCAACGGAATGCAGGACCGTCCGCAAGGGGTGCGGCGGTCCCGCCATGGGTATTAGGATGCCACCGCCATGGTGGCGGTGGCATCCCGTATTGTTCGCATTGCGGCAGGCGGTGCTGTCACCAGCACCCACCGCAATGCGAAAAACGCATGTTGTGCATTTGAGTGCACAACGTGACAGGCACCGCGCGGTGCCTGCCACCTTGTGCATTCAAATGTAGGGGGGTACCGTAGGTACCCCCCATGTGCACCCCCCACCCCGCCAAATCCTGGGGGCCCGCAACGGGCCCCCAGAGGCAAAGACCACATGCCTTTCCATGGTGGCAACACCGCCATGGAAAGGCTGCTTTCCGCTGACATCCTAATATGGATGGCGGTGTCTTGCAGACACCGCCACCATATTAGGGTCCTTTACCACCCGGTCCCCTGTGGGACCGGTGGAAAACCGGCGGATGGTCTTTCCGTCCGCCGGGCTCCCCCCCGCCATCGTAATATGGCGGGGGGGAAATGGCATGCGGGCGGTGGGAAATGGCGGGCGGATCGCCACCGCCATACGGGAGGCGGCGATCCGCCCGTCATTGTAATGACCCCCTATGTTTGGCAGAGAGAGCAGTAACTTTCTGTCAGTTCTTTCATAATGTTTAAGGTATACCGCCTTCGAAGGAGAAAGAAAAATGCAGTGCAGGCAGCGGGTGGATAATGGACTATAGTCTGTCAAGCCATGATGTTCTAAATAGGACGTATGGCCCTCCGTCGCAGCAGATTGTTGAACAGCCTGTCTCCATCTGTCAAACTCTAGATCTGTAAGATGTGGAGCGTCATTACGCCCCAGCCCGGTCGCACAGCAATGTCCATAAATACAAAAAATTACTCCGTTTCAATGATGTCATCCGTTTTAAACAATTTAATTAAATATTCATCCAATATCTTTAGACTTTTTTCTCCATCCACGTGTATGGTTTCATGCTTTTCCAATACTTCTAATGCAATAGATATGCCCATCCAGGCCTTGTTCTAAAGCACGTTTGGTCATGCATTGTTCATCCTAGGCAGTATTTTCCACTTCAACCCAATGCATTTCGGGCTCAATAGCCCTTCTTCAGGGGTGACTGCAAATTTAAAAACCACCATTACTATTTTTACTGCATTAGACATGTGACATAGTCTGTGCTTAACTCATCTTGTTGTATAAAACCTCAAAACTATGCATTTAAGGAACGGAACCCTTCACCTGCCAATGCTCTTGTCTTCTAAACCGATACCAATTTAGGGGCCGATTCCGATCTCGGTCGGAGGCGCACCCAACACCATTCGGCCGGGAAAAAAGCCAGGCGAATGCCTGTTTCCCGACCGATTCGCA
>CAWUFW010032448.1:0-13922 GCA_963921515.1 Calotriton arnoldi | reverse complement strand
TACATCATCAATCAATCAATCAATCATGTCACTTATAAAGCGCACTACATACCCGCGAGGGTCTCAAGGCGCTGGGGGAAGAAGGGGTGGTGCTGCTACTGATCGAAGAGCCAGGTCTTGAGGAGTCTTCTGAAGGCCAGTAGGTCTTGGGTCTGCCGAAGGTTGGTGGGGAGGGTGTTCCAGGTCTTGGCGGCGAGGTGGGAGAAGGATCTGCCGCCGGCGGTCGTTTTCCGGATGCGGGGGACTGTGGCGAGGGCGAGGGTGGTGGAGCGGAGCTGGCGGGTGGGGGTGTAGAAGCTGAGTCGTCTGTTGAGGTAGGCTGGTCCGGAGTTGTGGAGTGCTTTGTGTGCGTGGGTGAGCTTGAAGGTTATCCTCTTGTTGACAGGGAGCCAGTGCAGGTCTCTCAGGTGGGGTGTGATGTGGCTGCGTCGGGGATGTCGAGGATAAGACGTGCAGAGGTGTTCTGGATGCGTTGCAGCCGTCTCAGGAGCTTAGCCGTCGTTCCTGCGTAGAGGGCGTTTCCGTAGTCCAGCCTGCTGGTGACGAGGGCCTGGGTGACTGTTTTTCTTGTTTCGGTGGGGATCCACTTGAAGATCCTGCGGAGCATTCGCAGGGTGTTGAAGCAGGATGAGGAAACGGCGTTGACCTGCTTAGTCATGGAGAGGGTGGGGTCGAGGATGACCCCTAGGTTGCGTGCGTGGTCGGTGGGTGTCGGGGCTGTTCCCAGTGATGTCGGCCACCAGGAGTCGTCCCAGGCTGAAGGGTTGGAACCAAGGATGAGGACCTCCGTCTTGTCTGAGTTCAGCTTCAGGCGGCTGGTCCTCATCCATTCGGCGACGGCCTTCATTCCTTCGTGGAGGTGGGCTTTGGCGGTGTGAGGGTCTTTGGTGAGGGAGAGGATCAGCTGGGTGTCGTCGGCATAGGAGATGATGTTGAGGTTGTGCTGTCGGGCGACGTGGGCGAGGGGTGCCATGTAGATGTTGAACAGCGTTGGGCTGAGGGAGGAGCCTTGGGGTACGCCCGCAGATGATCTTGGTGGCCTTGGATCGGAAGGGGGCGAGGCGGACGCTTTGTGTTCTGCCGGAGAGGAAGGATGTGGTCCAGTCCAGGGCCTTCTCTTGGATCCCGGCGTCGTGAAGGCGTGTTCGTAGTGTGTGGTGGCAGACCGTGTCGAAGGCGGCTGATAGGTCCAGGAGGATGAGGGCTGCTGTTTCTCCGTTGTCTAGCAGGGTCCTGATGTCATCGGTGGTGGCGATGAGGGCGGTTTCGGTGCTGTGGTTTCTGCGGAAGCCGGACTGGGAAGGGTCCAGGATGTTGTTCTCCTCGAGGTAGCGGGTCAGTTGTTTGTTGACGATTTTCTCGGTGACCTTCGCGGGGAACGGGAGCAGAGAGATGGGTCGGAAGTTCTTGAGGTCCTTGGGGTCTGCCTTGGGTTTCTTGAGTAAGGCGGTGATCTCGGCGTGCTTCCAGCTTTCCGGGAAGGTTGCTGTCTCAAAGGAGATGTTGATTATTTTCCGGAGATGGGGCGCGATGGCTGTACTGGCTTTGTTGAAGACGTGGTGAGGGCACGGGTCTAACGGTGAGCCGGAGTGGATGGTGTTCATGATCTCGCTGGTGTCCTCGTCGTTGATGTTGGTCCAGGAGAGCAGGCGGTTGGTGGTTGTGGGGGCAGTGGTCTCGGTGGTTGCCGGGGCGGTCGTGGTGTTGAAGCTGTCGTGGATGTCGGCGATTTTGCGGTGGAAGAAGGTGGCCAGTGAGTCGCACAGGTCTCGCGACGGCGGGATGTCGTTGGTGTTGGAGCTGGGGTTGGAGAGTTCCTTCACGATGTTGAAGAGCTCTTTGCTGTTGTGTGCGTTGTTGTCTAGGCGGTCTTTGAGTGAGGCCCTTTTGGCGGATCTGATGAGGTGATGGTGACTGCGGGTGGCGCTCTTGTGGGCGGCGTAGCTGTCCGCTGTCCGTTCGTGGAGCCAGATCTTCTCCAGTTTTCGGCATGTTCGCTTGGAGGCCTGGAGGTCTTCGGTGAACCAGGTGGCTTTCTTGCTGGTGTGGCTGTTGGGTGGATTCTTGAGCGGGGCGAGGGTGTTGGCGCAGTCGTTGATCCACTGTCTGAGGTTGCGGGCGGCGGTGTCGGGGTCGGAGGGTTCGGCGGGTGGGCTCAGGGCGAGGGTTGTGGTTAGCTGGTCTTCGGTGACTCTGCTCCAGCAGCGGCGAGGCATTTGTTCGGTGCGGTGGTGCGTGGTGGGCTTCCTGTAGGTGAAGTGGATGCAGTGGTGGTCAGTCCAGTGGATTTCGGAGGTGTGGTTGAAGGAGACATGTGGGCTTGCGGAAAAGATGGAGTCTAGCATGTGGCCGGCGGCGTGGGTGGGTGTAGTCACGAGCTGTCTGAGTCCGAGGGTGGCGAGGTTGTCGATCAGGGTGGTGGAGTTGGTGTCCTTGTTGTTCTCGAGGTGGAAGTTCAGGTCCCTGAGGAGGATGTAGTCCGTGGAGGCGATGGCGTGTGTGCTGACGAAGTCAGCGATAGAATCGCTGAACTGTGGTCGAGGTCCGGGGGTCTGTAGATGAGGGTTCCTCTGAGGGTGGTGTTGGGATCGGTGTGGATCTGGAAGTGCATGTGTTCGGCGGAGCTGAGGGTGTCGTCGGTGTTGGTTGAGACTCTGAGGGTGTTCCTGTGGACGATGGCGATGCCTCCTCCGACTCCGTTGGTGCGGTCCCTGCGGGTGATCTTGTAGCCGTCCGGGATGGCAATGGCGATGTTGGGGGCTGAAGCGGGATTCAGCCAGGTCTCCGTCAGGAATGCGACGTTATGTTATGTTATGTTATGTTAAGAGCTTTTGTATAGCGCATGGCTACCCGGAGGCATCCCAGCGCTGCAGAGGTAACTAGGGGGGGGGGGGAGGGGAATTATGGGAATAGCCAGGTTTTCAAGAATTTCCGGAAGGTCAGGTGATTCACCTCTTTACGAATAGGAAGAGGAAGTGCATTCCATAACTTAGAAGCATTGTAGGAGAAACGGCGACCACCTGTTCTGGCCTTCTTAATTCTGGGGACCTGTGTCAAGTGAAGCTCATCTGAGCGTAGACATCGATTGGCCTTATATGATTTGACCAGGTGTTTTGTAATAGGAGGGCCTCTGTCCTGCAAACCTTTGTGGGCAATGCAGAGGGCCTTGAAATGTATTCTCTCCTGTACTGGGAGCCAGTGGAGAGAGCGAAGGGCAGGCTTTGCTGAGCAGTGGCTTTTTGTGCCCGTAAGAAGTCTAGCTGCTGAGTTCTGGACCACCTGGAGCTTCGCTATGACTGATTTGGGAGCACCCAAATAGAGAGCATTACCGTAGTCCAGCCTAGAGAGGATAAGTGCCTGGACCAGGAGTTTTCTTGAGTGGCTAGGTAGGAGAGGGAGTATTTTCCGAGTGGATCTGAGTAGCCCGTAACATACGGCTGCCGTTTTCCTCGCTTGGACTCTGAAAGTGAGGTCATGGTCGAGCCAGATACCCAAACTTTTATCTCGTTTTTTGGCAGGGGAGCTGTACCCATACAACTCGGCCACATGGTATTTGAGTTAAAAATTGCTTGGTTGCCCAGCAACATGATCTCAGTTTTTTCGCCATTGAGCTTCAGGTGGGATGAGTTCATCCAGCTGGCAACTGCCTCAAGGCATGAGCGCAGATCCGAGGGACGTGGTTCCGCATGGTTTAATGCCACAATTAATTGGGTGTCATCAGCGTATGTGACTATGTGGATTCCGAAAGGGGCTACAATCTCTGCCAAAGGGGCCATGTATACGTTAAAAAGTGTGGGGCTTAGAGACGAGCCCTGGGGGACACCACACTGCAGCGGGACTGGTTGAGAGCGGGAGTTACCTTCGGATACCTGGAAGAATCTTTCTTCCAGGAACGATTTCAGCCATAATAGGGCCGTGCCTGTCACTCCCACTTTTTTTAGACGGTGAACTAGTATGCCATGGTTCACCGTGTCAAAGGCTGCACTTAGGTCCAGGAGAATGATGGCCGTGGACCCTCCGGAATCAAGAATCTTTCTTGACTCCTCAACTACCGCTATCAGAGCAGTTTCTGTGCCCTGACCAGGACGGAAGCCAGTCTGTGACGAGTGGAGTAATTTAAATGTTTCCAAGTGGGTCGAAAGTATACGGTTAATGTATTTTTCGGCAATTTTACTAATTCCAGGGAGTAATGAAATAGGGCGATAGTTACCTAGCTCAGATGGGTCTAAATGAGGCTTTTTTAGTAGCGCCTTCACTATAGCATTTTTCCAGTCCTGGGGGACAATGCCCGATGCTAATGAGGCATTGATTAGATTAATGATGTGGGGGGCGACTATAGGAGCAACCAACCTCAGGATGTTGGGGGGAGCAGGATCCATCGGGGACCCGCTCTTAACTGAGTCTAGGATGGAAAAGAATAAATCCTCGGAGAGTGGAGAGAATGACTCTAAGAGGTGAGGGTTATTCAGGGGTTCTAGGTCATATAGTTTGACTAAGTGCTCATTGACAGAGGGTGGAAGGAGATTGAGGATGTTTTGAATTTTGGTCGAAAAGAAGCGAGCTAGTTCCTCGCATCGGCGACCAGAAGGATCGGGGACTGCAGGAGGGTCGGGCACTTTCATAAGTTTCTTTGCGATCTGGAATATTTTTCTAGTGGAGTTTGAGGCGGAGCGAATTTTTTCATCATAGTAGGCAGCCTGAACTAATTTTAGAGCTGATTTATATTGAGCAATGGATAGCCTATATGGTGATTTTTCTCGCTTGAGAAATCTTTCCTCCATGCTCTTTCCAATTTTTTACACTGTTGTTTCAGTTCGCGGAGTTCGGGGTATACCACGGAAGTTTATTGGGGCCCATTTTTTTGAAGCGGTTTTCCTAGGGAGTACTGTGTTTAATGAGTTTTCGATCCATGAGGAGAACTTACTGTTGGCAGCTAAAGGATCAGAGTCCAAGGTGGGCATAGATGACTCCAATTCACGGGTCCAATCTTCAACAATCAGTTTGGACCAGGGGCGGATTTGGATGCGTGAAACTAGCGAGTGTACCCGCGGAGAGGGTGGGTGCCAGGAGAAGGGAATAAGAAAGTGGTCTGACCAGGGGAGGGAATGGGATCGTTCCCCTTTAATTCCATTATGCTTGAGAAAATGGGGTCAAGAAGGTGATCCTTAACATGGGTTGCATGGTGTATTTTTAGTTCCAATTGAAAAGCTGCTAGATCGTAGGCTAGGTCGTTGGCCACCCTGTCTCTTGGGTCGTCAAAGTGAAGATTAAAATCTCCCAGAAGATTGAAATTGGGCGAAGCACTGGCAAGGTTTAAGACAGTTTCCAGTAGTGAACTGCAGAATTGTCCATGTGCTCCTGGGGGGCGATATAAAAGAATGCCAACAAAGGTAAGTAGTGGGGTGAATTCAATTGAAAAGTGGACATTTTCACAGTCTAAGAGGGGGCTGTCCAAAATACGGCAAATTAAATGATCTTTATGAATAATTGCAATCCCACCCCCCTTCCCGTTTAGTCTGTCCATTCGTTGAATCAGGTATCCCGGAGGGAGCGTTTGGACAATGTCTGGGTCGGAACTGGGGGTTAACCATGTCTCCGTGAGGAACAAAACATCTGGTTTAGTGTCTTGTAATAATATAGATATCTCTATGGTGTGTTTTGGCAGGGATCTGCAATTAAGCAGAGCCATGTTAAACCCGTTTCCTGCTAAGGGAGTGTGAATAGTCGGTAGGGTCAATTCATATGAGCAATGTAGGCACCTGTCCTGCATTTCCTCCAAGGATATGGAGTGGGAGCAAGTTAACTTAGGGGCTTTCTGCAGGAATATTAATTCATCCTTAGTATACTGCAGGAGAACTGAAGGCAGAGGGGCAGGAGGTCTGGACCCTGACTGGCGCGGACGGGCGCAGACGGGCTTGCCTTAGGCGCGCCTTCGGCGCGCCCGCTGCGCGCGTCCGCTGCGCGTCGAGGCAGGCATCAGCATTTATACAGCCAGGTGAAAACAGCTAGACTGCTAACCGCCTCTGTGCCTTTGCCTAGAGCAACAGCACTTCCGGTCTGCGTCACACTTCCCTCCACTCAACCGGAACGATCCGTGGTGGACCGGGGAAGACGCCGAGCTGACCGAGTGCAGGTGAGGAACACAGTGCGCAAACAGTGCTTCAGTGAGTATTTAAAATAATTGGGTAAAACGAAGGTAGTTAAAACAAGTGATTCTGTTTTTTTTTTAAAAAGGCAGATTAAAAGAAGTTAGTCTTAAAAATAATTCTGTGACAGTATCAGGGTGGGAGCCCTTTGCCAGGCGCTCCGATCGTTTACCAGCAGGAATAGAGACTAATCCCCTCTAGCGCGTCCGCTGCGCGTCGAGGCAGGCATCAGCATTTATACAGCCGGGTGAAAACAGCTAGACTGCTAACCGCCGCTGTGCCTTTGCCTAGAGCAACAGCACTTCCGGTCTGCGTCACACTTCCCTCCACTCAACCGGAACGATCCGTGGTGGACCGGGGAAGACGCCGAGCTGACCGAGTGCAGGTGAGGAACACAGTGCGCAAACAGTGCTTCAGTGAGTATTTAAAATAATTGGGTAAAACGAAGGTAGTTAAAACAAGTGATTCTGTTTTTTTTTAAAAAGGCAGATTAAAAGAAGTTAGTCTTAAAAATAATTCTGTGACAGTATCAGGGTGGGAGCCCTTTGCCAGGCGCTCCGATCGTTTACCAGCAGGAATAGAGACTAATCCCCTCTAGCGCGTCTGGGGAGGTTGAGTCGAGAAGGTCCCAGAGTTCGATGGCGTGTTTGCGGGCGGAGCGGGTGTTGAGGAGGATGCATCTGAGGTAGTTGGGTTCTTTCCTGGGCGGTGGTTTGGCGGGGCGGGTGCTGGCGAAGCTGCAGTTCCGGCAGGTGAAGGGCCCTTGGGTGCGCTTCGGGGTGGCCCGGTAGCAGGCGTGATCTTTTCCGGGGTTGAGTGCGTGGAGGGTGCTGGCGTCGTATCGGGCGTCTGTTGATGTGGCGGGCACGGGGATGCCCGGACCAGGGGTTCTGGCGCTGGGTGCGGTCCCGGCGCCGGACGGGCGCAGACGGGGTTGCCTTAGGCGCACCTTCGGCGCACCAGCAGCGCGCCCGCTGCGCACGTCCGCTGCGCGACCGCACAGCGGCCGCCATAAATGGGGAGGTGGGAGGGAGGAGCAGGGAATGGGGCAGCGTATGGGCAGTGAGGGGCGGGGCCGCAGGGCGCAGCGGCGGGAAACAGGCACGGAAAGGAAAAACGAGCACAATCAGGGCAGCAAGGGGGCATAGAAAGGAAAAAACGAGCACAATCAGGGCAGCAAGGGGGCACAGAAAGGAAAAACGAGCACAATCAGGGCAGCAAGGGGGCACAGAAAGGAAAAAACGAGCACAATCAGGGCAGCAAGGGGGTACAGAAAGGAAAAAAACGAGCACAATCAGGGCAGCAAGGGGGCACAGAAAGGAAAAAACGAGCACAATCAGGGCAGCAAGGGGGCACAGAAAGGAAAAACGAGCACAATCAGGGCAGCAAGGGGGCACAGAAAGGAAAAAACGAGCACACTCAGGGCAGCAAGGGGGTACAGAAAGGAAAAAAACGAGCACAATCAGGGCAGCAAGGGGGTACAGAAAGGAAAAAAAACGAGCACAATCAGGGCAGCAAGGGGGCACAGAAAGGAAAAAAAACGAGCACAATCAGGGCAGCAAGGGGGCACAGAAAGGAAAAACGAGCACAATCAGGGCAGCAAGGGGGCACAGAAAGGAAAAACTAGCACAATCAGGGCAGCAAGGGGGTACAGAAAGGAAAAAAAAAAACGAGCACAATCAGGGCAGCAAGGGGGCACAGAAGGAAAAATAAAACGAGCACAATCAGGGGCAGCAGCAGGGCACACAGACGGAGCTGTGTGGTGGGGAGCGACCTACCAGTCAAGGTCAGGGGTCGCTCTCTTCACCACGCAGCGGCCGCCATAAATGGGGAGGTGGGAGGGAGGAGCAGGGAATGGGGCAGCGAATGGGCAGTGAGGGGCGGGGCCGCAGGGCGCAGCGGCGGGAAACAGGCACGGAAAGGAAAAACGAGCACAATCAGGGCAGCAAGGGGGCACAGAAAGGAAAAAACGAGCACAATCAGGGCAGCAAGGGGGCACAGAAAGGAAAAAACGAGCACAATCAGGGCAGCAAGGGGGTACAGAAAGGAAAAAAAAACGAGCACAATCAGGGCAGCAAGGGGGCACCGAAAGGAAAAAACGAGCACAATCAGGGCAGCAAGGGGGCACAGAAAGGAAAAAAACGAGCACAATCAGGGCAGCAAGGGGGCACAGAAAGGAAAAACGAGCACAATCAGGGCAGCAAGGGGGCACAGAAAGGAAAAACGAGCACAATCAGGGCAGCAAGGGGGCACAGAAGGGAAAAAACGAGCACAATCAGGGCAGCAAGGGGGTACAGAAAGGAAAAAAAAAACGAGCACAATCAGGGCAGCAAGGGGGCACAGAAGGAAAAAAAAACGAGCACAATCAGGGGCAGCAGCAGGGCACACAGACGGAGCTGTGTGGTGGGGGAGTGACCTACCAGTCAAGGTCAGGGGTCGCTTGTTTATTGAGGGGTCTGTCTGTCTGTGCTCTAACGTCATGTATTCAACCACATCCCTCATGTAATTGGGCATGAGATTCCTGTGAGGGTAGTGATTACTGCTTGACCACTGATGTTTT
The DNA here is from genome assembly GCA_963921515.1 of Calotriton arnoldi. NCBI lineage: Eukaryota > Metazoa > Chordata > Amphibia > Caudata > Salamandridae > Calotriton > Calotriton arnoldi. The sequence goes on along the minus strand of CAWUFW010032448.1, from coordinate 5,216 downwards.
CCTTTTGAGCTATGCATGATGCAGTACCAGGTCACACCAAGCTGGCCTAGGGATGTAGTGAGGTCTGCAGTTTGGCTCTGGGCAACATGTGTTGAACATGGCGGAGTGTGTGTGCCCAGATGTGTATTGTGTCCATCTGGCATGCAGACGCCACTGGAGCCTGTGTGACATACATGATCTTAATTTGCACACGGGGAGTATGAGTCATTTGTTTTGTTGCATCCTAGCTGCAGGTGTGTTTCGCAAGGTTGAAGTGGCATGTGCTGAGCGGTCACATACAAGGGTAGATGTGATGGAGACTGGTGTATTGTAAGTGTGCATGACGTGTATTTTCCTATGTGATGGCAGTATGACTATTTGAGATGGTGCCAGGATGTGTGGGGTGTTACTTAAGTTCCTTATCATTTCCTGTGTAGGGGACGTGGAGTGTCAACATTGTCCATATGTGAGTGCTTGTCATGCAGGGGTGCAATTCTGAGTATGTGAGCTTGATTTCGTGCCTCCACCCTGCGCAAGGTATGGTAGGGATGTGTAGATGTGACAGGGGGACATCCATCCCTACAAGGTTGTGTGGTGGCATGTGATGAGAGTTGTACTCTGTGGCACAGTTGTGCTATTTGACTGTAACGGAGCAGTTCTGTCCGAGTGACGTTTGTTGATACTGTGCATGAGTCCATGTGGATATTGGTGATGGAGGACCTATGTGGATGTGACAGTGACACATTGAGACAAAGATTTACTAGTCATAATGGGACAGAGTTGATTTGTGAATGTGAAGGTATGTACACCAGGGATGTGATCATGTGTGCTGGATGGTGAACTGTTAGTTGTTGTACGTTTATTGCATGTTGTGTTTGCATGTGTGGATGTTTTTTCTCTCAAGTGCAAATGGTTTGTACTTGGGAAGTATTTGATGGGTATGCAGTGATGTGCAAATGACTGAGTACACATCCTTAGCAACATGTATGTGACTTGTTGTGAGATGGTATCACTGAGTGTGCAACTGGTGTAGAGAGTTCACCATCTGACATGTCACGTACTCATCTACTGAGGATGGAATGTGTACTGTACATTGTGTGCATGTCATGTATCAGAGAGCCATTGTGTACATGGTGATGGAGAGTGGTGCTGCAAGGTTAGGTGTGGATGTGATAAGTGCAGCACACATGTGGTCTTGTATGTCTTGGTTTGTTGTGCTATGCGTACTGGGCTGTAGCTCATGGGGTGGACATGCTTGTCCATCTAGCTGCACCAGTGGGTCTCATGAGGTGCTTTTGTGTTTGGGAGTGATGAGAGATGGGCATGTAGTGTGACATGTGTTGTGTGTAACAATCATGCATGTTTTGTTTGATGCTGAACTTGTGGTGAAGTTGACATGTGCATATGTGTAGATCATGTGTAAGTGAGTGTGGAGTGACAGTTGCCTGAGTGAAACTGTGGCAGTTACGGTTTTGATGAAGCTTGCTGTCTGCCAATTCATGGTCATGTATGCCTTTTGGATTATTCACCGTGAGAACACTGGTGTGTGCTGTACCTATTGGCATCACAGGAAGAGTTGCCTCCACCTAGCCTTGGCTGCTGTGAGTTGTGTGTGGGATTGATTTATGAGTTGTCCTTTGTAGACAGTGGTGTTCTGTGATTGTTCAACAATGCCCTGGGATGGTGCCCTTAGATGTAGGTGTTGTTTGCTTCTGATGTTAAGTCATGATGCAGGAACATTGGCTGGCAGACCATTGCTCAGCGGGGTATTGTGCCCTCAAGTGAATGGGTAGCTAAGTGTGTTGATATACAACCTGTGTTCCAAACAGTCCATAAACGCATCCCTGCGCTTACAAGTAGACTACACACACGTGGGTAATCATGGCATTCAGACTCTGACAGGACAAGGTGTGTGGCCAGCAGGGGAGTGGAATAATTGTGATGACATCCCTGGGTGTGCTGAGACCAACAGCCTGCACTGTGACACAACTCACATGTGAAACAGCAACAATTCAGCCAGTTCCATTGGTGTTCGCATTGTTAGCATTTTTGTGATAGGTAATCTGTTTTGGCTGGGGTGGTCTTTGTAGGTGTCCATGAGTGCTCCCACTCAGTACAATGTACACTGCCCTGGAGCCTGAGCTCAATATGTCTTTGTTGTAGGTGTGCTTGACAGATTTCAGGATATAGAGGCAGTGTTCAACTAACAAATGTGGCAAATGAGGATTCAATTCAGCACATGTCCTCCATCCTCACAGGATGTGACCATTTGCCATGGCTTGCGTCTAGCTATGTGAATTGTGTTTGTGAGCCACAGATTGTGGCCCATCCACCACCTCGGCGTCGTCACCATTGCATGCAGATTCTCTTACACATTTGGCTGTGCGTTGGGGCCACAGAACCCTGTTGTATTATCCTCTGACCAGTGACTCATGTGTCATCCAACTCCTCTGCAGTATACAATCTGCATGAGCAAAATGGCATAAGTCATCAGCTGCACAGACTGCAGCTTTTGTAGGTGGATGTAGATTAGCTTGGAGGGACATGCAACAAAGTTGACTGCATGTTCAGATCTTTACTTTGCTGCAACACACCCATGCGACACATGGTGACTGTCTCCTACATTGTTGTTGCTCCATGCTTTTCTCACTTGCAAGTGGGAATGTGGCCTACAAATGTAGCACAATGAACTGTGGCACAGCCACTTCTGGTTTGTTGTAGTGGGGGAGTCATGATTAAAATTTGTGTGTTTGTGTACTTTTGTGGTGTCGGGCACAGTCTCCTCTGTGCGTCAGTGTACACAGACTCGTCACAATCTCATCCTTCTGTGAGTAGGTGTAGTCCTGTTGCCCTGCAGGGTTTGAGTCGGTGTTGTGGTGGACAGATGTTGTGATTTTGTGTCACATATATGTGTGTGTGTGGCACCTCCGGTTCCACCATCAAATGTGTGTTTGGCCTACTATGTTGCGTGCTGGGTGTACTTACCTGATGCTGAGTTTCCCCATTCATCATACAGAACAGTACATGGACCCATGTTTGCATTGGGCTCACAATGATGGCTGGCCAAGCATGGAGTCATCGACATACACCCAGTGTTCCACGCTGCCATGGTGAGCTCTGCACTGTCACATTTTGAGTGATGTGTGGATGAGGCTGGATGCTGCAGATTGAGGGGGTGGTGTTTAGACTGGCCAAATGTGCATTAACTCCCAGCAAGGACCCTACCTCCAATGCGGCCTCCCGCACTGGCCATGCACTAGGAGTCATGTTTGGGTATGTGAGATGACAGTGCTCCTTACAAGGCATGTGACACAGTGTGCAACAGTGAGTCAGCTCCAAAGACTGACGCCCATCCTCAATTTGCATCGCAGCGGATCAGCAGACTGGATACTGGCACCACAATGCTGTGTCCTAGTGAGAACTGTGGAAGTGAGTTCGTCTCTTGAGTTGATTTTTGGTGGTCCCTCATGCTTGTCCAGCATGTGACCTTGCTGCAGCCACTCATCAACCAATGCCTGATTGCCCACATTGGCAATTTAAGGCCTATATGGATTACTTCCTGATTGGACTCAACACACATCTGCCTCAATGGAGTTCGGCCCAACCTCGTATGTATCAGGCCAGGCTGAGGCAGCTTCCACACGGACACACATGTTGTGTTTGTTCTGCAGTGGGTGGGTGGGCGGTTGTCTTAGTGCATCTTCACAAGTGTATTTCACATGTCTTTGGTGGGCATTGAGTGAATGGTGTGCTTTGTTTATTTCTGTCATGGCCCTGGGGCTCCTACATCTCCACACTGCACATCCCTCAGATTTCACCAGTCATCGTTGCTGCCACAGTGTGATACTGTGTCTCATCAGAAATGGACCATTGTGATTCTATCCTCTGTGTTTACTGCTGGTTGTACCCAAAAACGTAGTTGTTGAGGTATTTGGGATGGTCACATGTCACATTGTGCAATTACACATTGCTCAGAGTGTTATCCCCCCAAAGCCAAGATTGGCAGCACATGGTTAATGGTATGTATTCCCCCCCCAAAGTGTAGCATCTGTGGTGCTGCAGGTGTTTCCCTCACATCCCCCTTTTTGTCAGTTCAAACCAGGTGGGGTTTGCCCCTCCCAATACACCTATTTGCCCTCCCAGGCAGGGGGTTTAACCCCACAGGCCCATATTTGTCAGTACAAACCAGGTGGGGTTTGCCCCCCAATACACCTATTTGCCCTACCAGTCAGGGTGTTTTAAGCACACAAAAAACATATTTGTCACTACGGTGATGGGGGGGTTAGCCACCATGATACTTTCTGTGTAAATGGTGCTGGGGCTTTGCACCAGAAACCCCACCAACTATGGGGTAGACATTACTGACGTGATAGGCATCCACCTCCCTATGGGGTGGACATTACTGAAGTGATAGGCATCCACCTCCCTATGGGGTGGACATTACTGAAATGATAGGCATCCACCTCCCTTTGAGGTGGACATTACTGAAGTGATAGGCATCCACCTCCCTATGGGGTGGACATTACTGGGAGTGATAGGCATCCACCTCCCTATGGTATGGTTCAGGGTGGGAGTGATAGGCCTCCACCTCCCTATGGGGTGGACATTACTGGGAGTGATAGGCATCCAACTCCCTATGGGGTGGACATTACTGGGAGTGATAGGCATCCACCTCCCTATGGTGTGGACATTACTGGGAGTGAAAGGCATCCAACTCCATATGGGGTAGACATTACTGGGAGTGATAGGCATCCACCTCCCTATGGGGTAGACATTACTGGGAGTGTTAGGCATCCACCTCCTTATGGGGTGGACATTACTGGGAGTGATAGGCATCCACCTCCCTATGGCGTGGTTCACGGTGGGAGTGATAGGTATCCACCTCCCTAAGGTATGGTTCACAGTGGGAGTGTTAGGCATCCACCTCCCTATGGGTTAGACATTACTGAAGTGATAGGCATCCACCTCCCTATGGGGTAGACATTAATGGGAGTGATAGGCATCCACCTCCCTATGGGGTGGACATTGCTGGGAGTGGTAGGCATCCACTTCCCTATGGGTTAGACTTCACTGGGAGTGATAGGCATCCTCCTCCCTATGGGTTGGACATTACTGAAGTGATAGGCATCCACTTCCCTATGGGGTAGACATTACTGGGAGTGATAGGCATCCACCTCCCTATGGGGTAGACATTACTGGGAGTGATAGGCATCCACCTCCCTATGGGGTGGACATTA
>CAWUFW010032447.1:0-13924 GCA_963921515.1 Calotriton arnoldi | reverse complement strand
TCAATCAATTAATCAATCAATCAGGGGTTTGTTAAAGCGCGACTACTCACCTGTAAGGGTCTCAAGGCGCTAGGGGTGGGGGGGGTGCAGGTTCCATCCATCAAGGAGGGGGTCTGTCGAAGAGCCAGGTTTTGAGGTTTCTTGTGAAGATGGGGAGTGATGTTGTCTGTCTGAGGTGGAGCGGAAGGGCGTTCCATGCTTTGGCCGCGAGGAAGGAGAAGGAGCGGCCTCCCGATATGGTCTTTCTGGTGCGGGGACGACGGGCGTAGGAGAGCTGGGCTGATCGTAGGGTCCTTTGGGGTGCGTGGAATTGAGTCGGCTGTTCAGGTATGCTGGTCCGGTGCCGTGGAGGGCCTTGTGTGCGTGGGTGAGCATCTTGAAGGTGATTCTCGCCTCGACAGGGAGCCAGTGGAGTGTGCGCAGGTGCTGGGAGATGTGGCAGTGTTTTGGCAGGTTGAGGGACCAGTCTTGCGGCGGCGTTCTGGATGTTCTGTAGCTTGCGGGTGAGGTTTTTGTTTATTCCGGCGTAGAGTGCGTTGCCGTAGTCGAGTCTGCTGGTGACCAGGGCGTGAGTGACGGTCTTTCGGTGTTCGAGGGGATCCATTTGAAGGTCTTACGAAGGAGGCGGAGGGTGTGGAAGCAGGAGAAGACGAGACAGAGTTGATCTGGCGGTCCATTTTGAGCTCGGAGTCCAGGATGATTCCCAGGTTGCGTGCGTGGTCCGTGGGGGTTGGCGGGCTTCCGAGGGCGGAGGGCCACCAGGTGTCGCTCCAGGCATCGGGGTTTGGGCCCATGATGAGTACTTCTGTTTTGTTGGTCTTTAGTTGTAGGCAGCTGTTTTTCATCCATTTGGCGACGGCTTCCATGCCTTCTCGAAAGTTGCGTCTGGCGGTGTTGTGCTCGTTGGATATGGAGAGGATGAGCTGGGTGTCGTCTGCGTATGACACGATGTTGAGTCCGTAGGTTCTGACGATGGGGGCGAGTGGAGCCATGTAGACGTTGAAGAGCGTCGGGCTGAGGGAGGAGCCCTGGGGGACTCCGCAGGTGGTAGGTGTGGTGTCCGAGAGGAAAGGGGGAGTCTGACCCGCTGCGTCCTGCCGGAGAGGTAGGAGCGGATCCAGTCGAGGGCCTTGTCCTGGATTCCTGCATCGTGGAGTCTGCGTATTAGGGTGCGGTGGGAGACTGTGTCGAACGCCGCTGATAGGCTCGAGGAGGATGAGGGCTACTGTTTCTCCTTTGTCCAGTAGGGTGCGGATGTCGTCTGTTGCGGCGAGGAGGGCGGTTTCCGTACTGTGGTTTTTCTGAAGCCGGATTGGGAGGAGTCGAGGATATTGTGTTCTTCAATGAATGTGGCGAGTTGGCTGTTGATGGCTTTCTCGATGACTTTCGCTGGGAGCGGGAGCAGGGAGATGGGTCTGTAGTTTTTGAGGTCGGTGGGGTCCGCTGAGGGTTTCTTTAGGAGGGGTTTGACCTCGGCTTGTTTCCAGTCGTCGGGGAGCAGGCGGTCGCCAGGGAGCGGTTGATGGTGTGGCGGAGCATGGGTGCGATGGTGTCGGCGGCTCTGTTGAAGATGTGGTGGGGGCAGGGGTCCGTGGGGGCCCCTGAGTGGATTGACTTCATTGTCTTCAGTGTGTCTTCGGTGGTGAGGGCTGTCCAGTCGTCAATCACTGGTTTCCGGGTGTAGGGGGTGGTTGGTGAGGGTTCAGTGTGTTGGTTGTCTTCGTCGAAGTTGTCGTAGATGCTCTTGATTTTGTGGTGGAAAAAGGTGCTGAGTTTGTCGCAGAGAGTCTTGTGAGGGGGATGTCGGTAGACTCGCTAGTGGGTTAGGCGAACTCCTTGATGATGCTGAAGAGTTCCTTGCTGTTGTGCGCGTGGGTGGAGATTCTGTCTTCAATCGCTTTTTCCTCGTTTCTCTGATGAGTTGATGGTGGGCGTTGGTGGCGGCTCTGAAGTTGTCGTGGGCTTCTGTGGATTTGGTGTTCCTCCAGGCCTTTTCGAGGCGGCGGCATGTTCTTCTGGACTCTCGAAGTTCGGTGGTAAACCATCTGGCTTTCTTGGCGCGGGTATTGTTGTTTTTCTTGAGGGGGCTATGGTGTTGGTGCTGTCCGAGATCCATCTATGCAGGGTTCGGGCTGCGGTGTTGGAGTCGTCGTTTTCCGCGATGGTTGGGGTGGAGTTGTTAAGTGAGGAGGTGAGCTGGTCGTCGGTGATTTTTGTCCAGTTTCTTCGTGGAAGCAGGTGCTGGTGTCTGTGGATGGTGGGTGTTCTGAAGGTGACGTGGACGCAACGATGGTCGGTCCATGGGAGTTTGGTGGTGTGGCTGAAGGTGATGGAGTTTCCTGTAGTGAAGAGGGGGTCGAGGGTGTGTCCTGCTGAGTGCGTGGGCTCGGTCACGATCTGGCGCAGTCCAATGTTGTGGAGGTTGTCCAGGAGGGATGTGGTGTTGGGGTCCAGTTGGTTGTCGAGGTGGAAGTTGAGGTCTCCCAGCAGGGTGTAGTTGGTGGATGCGATGGCCTGCGGGGAGATAATGTCCGTGATGGAGTTGGCGAAGGGTCCGCGGGGTCCAGGGGGTCGGTAGATGAGGGTTCCTCGGAGGGTGGCGGTGGGGCTGGCCAGTATCTTGAAGTGAAGGTGTTCCATCAGTTCTGTGGGCTCGTCAGGGAGTGTGCTCAGGCAGAGGCTGGGTTTGTGGACGATGGCGATTCCTCCTCCTGGGCGGGTGGGGCGGTCCTTCCTGGAGATCTTGTATCCTTGGGGGATGGCGATGTCCGGTCCCGAGGTGGTGTTGGTCCAGGTTTCGGTGAAGAACGCTACGTCCGGGGTGGTGCTGTCGAGAGGTCCCAGATTTCTGTGGCGTGTTTGTGGAGGGATCGGACGTTGAGGAGGATGCATTGCAGGGTCTTCGGTTCGGTTGTGGTCTTGTGGGCGGGTTGTGCTGGATCCGTGTTCTTGGCGGTGCTGCAGGTGTGCCGGCAGCGGTGACAGCTGAAGGGTCCGTGGGAGTCGGCTGGTGATGCTAGCTTGCAGTTGTTGTTGCGGCCTGGGTTGAGTGCGTGGAGTGCTGCTGGGTCGCTAATCATGTAATAGTTTAGGACCTGAGATTGCCCAATAATTATTGGAAAGAAGTGACCTCTGTGTCGGCCAGGACTACAGATAGGATAGGATTTGTAAAGCACACTATACCCGAAGGTGTCAAGGCGCTGGGCAGACAAGAGCAGAGGGAGAAGCATAAACAGCTGATTAAGAGGGGAATAGCCATGTTTTCAGAAGTTTCCTGAAAACCGAAAGAGAGCTTGTGTTGGCAATGGAAGGGGGGAGTGAGTTCCAGAATCTGGCGGCGGAAACCGAAAAGGAGCGGCCGCCCCATCTGGACCTGTGAAATCTGGGCAAGACCAGTTTTTTCTGTGTGGATGAGCTCAGGGTCCTCCCTGGAGTGTACCATTGAAACAAGGATTTGAGTTGGGGCGAGCCTTTACTATGCATGGCCTTGTATACCGTACTCAAGACCTTGAAGGAAATACGCTCCCTGATAGGGAGCCAGTGTAAGGTACGGATCCCATCTCTGGCAGACTGATGTTTGGGAATACTTAAAATCAGTCTTGCTGCTGCGTTCTGTACCACCTCGAGCTTATTCAGTGATGTCGCAGTGATATTGAGGTACAGGGCGTTGCAGTGGTCAAGACGAGAGGTAATCAGTGCAATGATAGTGGGCCGATGCAGTTCAGAGGGAATGAGCGGAAGCACCCTTCTGAGAGTTCTTAAAATATAGAAGCATGTACTAGCTGTGCGGCTGACTTGGGCATCAAAGGTCAGGCCCTCATCAAAAATAACCCCCAGATTTTTTGCTGTTTTTACCGGGGCTGGAAGAGGCCCGCATTCTGCAGGCCACCAGGCATTAGACCAGATGGAATTCTGTGAGCCAAAATCTAGTACCTCGGTCTTGTCTGCATTGATCTTTAAAGAATTGCCCTTCATCCAGCGAATGATGTTTGACATACACAGATTGAACTTCTCTGCGACTAATTGCAGGTCGTTGGTAATGGAAACAATAATTTGGGTGTTGTCCGCGTAGGAGAGCACCTGGAATCCGTAAGATCTCACCAGCTCGGCCAGAGGGGTCACATAAAGATTAAAAAGAGTAGGGCTAAGCGAAGAGCCCTGAGGGACCCCACATGGGAGGGCGAAAGCCTTTGTTCTGAAGCCTCCGCAGCTGACTGTGTACATTCTACCTGTTATAAAAGAATGGAGAAGCTGTAGGGCTTTTCCCGTAACACCCACTTCCCGCAGGCGTTGGACCATGCGCGCTGGGGAAACGGTGTCGAATGCTGCCGATAAGTCAAGCAGAATCAACACCGCCCAGCCCCCTTGATCAACCTGCAGCAGGATACAGTCAGTGGCTGCAATAAGGGCAGATTCGGTGCTGTGACCGGCGCGGAATCCATTCTGGGAGCAATCTAACATTTCCTGTGAGTCAATGTATTTCATCAATTCGGTGTTAATGAATTTCTCCAGGATTTTTGCTGGAGCGGGAAGAAGGGAAATAGGGCGGAAATTCTTTAGCTCCAAGGGATCGGCATTGGGTTTCTTAAGGAGCGGAAGAACAATGGCTTCCTTCCAGATAGCCGGGTAGCAACCGGACGAGAGCATTCCGTTGAAGACCTCGCACAGAAAATAAGCTACTACATCTGGCGCTAGTTTAAGTGTGGAGGGCATGCAGGGGTCAGAGGGTGCCCCGGATTTAAGACCAAGAAGAAGATCTTTAGTTTGTTGAATCGAAATAGGTGAAAAGGAAGACAGAACATTCTTCCTGGTGACCTGTAGGAGTTTCTCCTACAGGGGAAACCTCCTAAAACCCACAGTATGTGTATTAGGCATGATGGTGGCACCCCCAAGAAAAGAGTGGGAAGAAGATTCAGGCACCTTATATTAATAGCAATCCAGAACATAGCGCTGAATTGTTTATTGTTAGTAGAGGCTAGCACTGTAAAATGGAGGCAGAACATGGTTTATTGCATGGTGGTAGAAGGTGAAATCTTATGCATGGAAGGTAGAGGGGGACTGGATGAGCAGACATGGCACAGGCTTGTGATTAATTAGTACAATTATTTATAAATGCCACCAATGAAGGACGACCAGTGGCATAACGAAACTTGTGGGGGACCCCCTGCAAAGTACATGGAGACCCATGTTCTGGACCCAGTCAGGAGCGCTCAGTCCAGGGGCCTGCCACCTGTGTATAGTGCAGGAAGGGGCCCCTGTAGCTCGGGCCCCCACTGCTCTTCAGTGGCTGCAGGGGCTGTTGTTTGTTATGCCTCTGAGGACGACAGCCTTGAATAGACCCACCCAGAGTTTACTAGCATACGAACTTGCATGGCATAGTGACTTTGTGGAGCTTCCCTGTGGGTAACTGAGAGAGGAGGACAGCTGGTATGACTTTGGTGTGTTAGAGCATTTTTAACTGATGGAAAAAAATGCTTACTTTAAATGTGTTTTACTTATCTTAGCATAACCAGTCTTTAGATGACAGGACTAGGCCAAAGTCAGCCTGCATTCACATGAGGGTAGCCTCAAACTCAGAGTCGTACGAATAACCACTATTCCTAAACTCAGATTCCTGGACAAACTTCAAAAACACATGGCTTTCCTTTATACCCATTTTTCTTTAGATGTTACCTTATAACTTGATGCATGTTTGATAAACAATGAAACATGATTAAACACTGCAGCTCGGTTGACAGCTCTGGATATTGTGTTTTTGGTCAAGAAACTAACACTATATATTACAGTGAGCAGGAGAGTCTGATAGATGTAACAGTATATTCCTCTTGAATATCATCCATTGCAGCAAGAAACTATAGATGAAAACATTATCATGTAGTCTATCTTTTTCCTACTTACTTTAATTCGTTTTCGATTTCAACAAGCAGGTGCTTAGGGGAAATCATGAACAAACCTACACCAGTGACCCACTTACAGTATTCAGAATTGTATGTACTTCTCAGAAATGTACAGCTTTCGAAGTTCACACATTGGTGTGACACATATTTACACCACAAACTGCAAGTACGTAGAAACCACAAAATTAGAAAATATTGACTACCACTTAGGAAATTGCAAAAACTGAGGTGAAAAACCCCCAGAATTTTACAACTCTGCCCGTTCCTGAAAACTGAAAAAGGGTGATTGTAGCACAGCAAACCTTTTTGGTAATTCAGTTTCTTGGGAAAGCGGCACCAACACTTTCTTGCACAACACATTTATTTCAATTTTTCCCCACAAAATCCATACTTTGCTACATTTTGGCTATTTTCTTGGTTCCATGCATGGGAACCTACAAACCATGTGTACCTTTAGAATCTCCAGCATGTGAGAAAAAAGCCCATCAATTTGGCCAAGATATCTTTAGTGGAAAAAGATGTCATAAAGACTTAAGCAAGACCTGTGCCATATGTCAAAAAAGGATTAGCACTTTATGGGAAAAAGGGTTAGCTGCAAAGTTGTTATGTAGGGTGTGATTATTTCATGTTCCAAGGGGTCCAGCTTAGAAAAGAAGCATTCATCGTGTTGAAAACGCACAGAGTGGGAAACCTTTCTTCATGACTGCCGTTGGGCAAGGTTGTGCAGGGAGATGGAGGCATTGGTTGTCCTGGCTTGATCTGCCACTTTTTCTTTTGGCATGGGGTAAAGGAGGAAAAGGAAGGCTGGATAGATGGGGGTTTGGTAGTTGATAAGGTGATAAGGTGTGTTGCTTATGATGGATTCACTGATTTTGGTGATCTTTGTCTGAATAAGTCGATCAAATCTTCACAATGTCTCTGGGAGGGACTGGGTGAGTTTTCAGAACTTCAAGATTGGCATTTTTTTAAAGATATTATATATTTTCTTTGAATGGTTTGGTACATCATTGTTGCCTTTGGTGGAAGGAGCCTTTTGTGCTCTTAATTATGTTGAGGTTTGCCCTCCATTGAATATTTTAAAGCAAGTATATTTAATTTGGATGAAGAGGTATGCCATTCCTGTTCCTACTTCCATTTTCTTCTATACATTTGAGTAAGAAGTCCCATATTTCTGGAACATTTTTGCAGCTGAGTGTGAATTGATGAGGCCAAGCTTCCAATTGCGGTTGAAGTTGAGCACAGGGAAGAAAATGTTGTTACATTAGTTGAATTTTGTCTTGTTCTCTATTGTGGAGGTTTGTGGTACCTGAATGGTGGATGAGGTGCTGGCTGATTCTCAATGGTGGGTCTCTCTCATCCCCTTGGAGGACTGTCAGTGGAGGAGGGTACCATGGGGGTTGTCCTTTTTGTGGGTGTGGGCCCTTGTGAATGCACTTGTGTTTGGGGAATGATGGCCACCAATATCTTTGGTCTTGAGCAAAACATGGAAGATCTCTGCAAACAAGTTCAAGTTCCCAGAATGGTATGATTGAGACATTGGAATGGGTGGGCGGAGCTCGCACAGTTGCACTAAGCGGAATTCCGCGGAGTTGCATAAAAACTCAGTGGAATTCCGCAGAGTTCCGCTCCGCCCCAAAACTTGTGACTATATTGAAAATGCTACTTTAGCCACCCGCCGGTATGTCAGCGTAAATGAACTAAACTGTAAAGCGATTGGATGTTGTGCATCTCTACCCTCATGGCTGCTTGCAGCTGTTGTCACAGCAACCCACAACAGACTCGGCAGAAGCACAAGCAAGCACTTTACACCCTGCCTGCACCAGAAACACAAACAGTCTGTTGTGCAAATTGCGCAGCTGCTTGGTAAATCATCTCCGGGCTGCGAAAGTCAGTGGGGGCATGGAAGGCTGGCACACATTCAGCATTATGTCGGAATCACAGTCCTCAAATGGCCTTAAATTGGGAGGGGTTTCACTGTCAAGCAAGGAGGACCTGCCTTTGTAAGTCTGAAGGACCCATGAGACCCTCCCACCGCAATGAAGAAACAAGTAACAACCTACCAACTGCGTGCGTGCAGCCCGTCTTCACAGCCCCGATTCTCTGAAGAAGGGCCCTGGCAGTGCTAGGTGACGGCGGCAGAACTCAGCAGGAGGGCCCGATGTGAGAACCTGCAGCGTCCACCTCCATCCCACTGCCACCGTTAGCACTGGCAGTCGCACCTGCAGCAGCATACTCTGCACCTGGCCGCCACGCGCCACCGCCACCATCTTGCTGTGTTATGACGCAAACGCGAGCGACGGAACTGCATCAAGGGAGCGTCATAACTAAGGTAGCTAATCGCTACCATTGTGCCAGACATTCTTACTGCGCATGGACAATAGGTGGCGGCTATTGGAGAATCAGGCAGCAGGGTTGCTTACTATACACACCACCCCGGGGCCAATGCTTTTATTTATTTTAGTTGAGTAGTAGATGATGCGGAGTTGGGGTGGGCCATCGCTGGTAAACTCCGCTCCGCTTTGCGGGAGGCTGAGTTTTTTGCCAAACTTCGCGCTCTGCGGAGTGAAAAAAATGTTGCAAGCTCCGCCAGCGGAGCGGAGTTCACCGCCCACCCTTATGGAATATACGTTTACTGTGTAGTTTCTGCGATCAATAGAGTTTTCCATAACATCCATTTTATGGCCCACAATGAACTTTAGGCCTTTGGAAATTGTGGGTTTTGATGTGAATATATTATAGCATTTTCAGGAATTTGAGAAAAAAACATGAGGTTTTCTTACTGTAATGCAAGTTTTACTGCTCGCTTCTTCACATTCTTTGAAATGCAGCTACAAGGACAAACAATTGTCCATCTTACTGCACCTGATTTGTAAATAAAGCAACATGCCATCAAGATGAATGGATTTGGATGGGCGTAACTGTGAGACTAAGTAGTAAAGTGTAGAAGAAAAATGGATGGACAAGTGCACTGATTTTTGCCGTGTGGTGTAGGCATACCTGAACAGGCAGATCCATATATGACTGTCCCTTGGGAAGAGAGTCTCAAGCCTATGATCAAAAGTGCATTTGATCGATAGATATATCACATAAAGGTGGCATGTCATGAATGGGGCACATAGGTTTTCTAACTGTGTCCACATGTGCAGGTGCGAATGTAGATGGGATGGAAAGCTTGAAGATGAAGGGCTGACCCCTTTGGCCATTGGGAGGTAATTTGATTTTATACATTTACATATGCTGGACATTACATGGGTAATATTGCTATAGAAAGAGAACAGAACATATTCTGTTCCATTGCTATAGGAATAGAGGATATTAGAATAATTTATCTTGACAGACCTTTTGATTGGTTAGGCGCAGGCTAACCAATGAAAAGGCCCGATAAAAAAATCTAAATTTTGCTAAAAATCATATTTGCATGTATGAAAAAAAGTAACTTCTGGTTCTTATGCTGCATGGTTAGAGGGTAAGTTAAGAGGAAGAGAATGGCAGTAGTTCAACGTAAATAAGACTTCCAATAGGGTGGTGCCAGGAATGAAGGGACAGTACCCTGCATGCATTGTGTTACAATCTTAAAGTGGCCATAGCTATGGAATTGCGACTCCCTATGTCATCAGGTGCTGTGGTTGAGTGTTTTCTCTTCCCTAGATGGCTGCCCCATGTTTACCTTTGGCTCCAATGGGGATGAGACATCCAAATGCCCATGCATCAGAAATAAGCCCTGGATGTTCTGAGTCGACGGTACCTCCCACTCACCAGGGCTCTTTGAGTGCTGAAGGGTTTCGCATGGGTATGAACCAAGAGGTGCTGCTCCTTGATGCATGGTGTGGTTCCAGAATTCAGTTTTCACAATATTGTCCTACAAAAACATCTTGTCCTAAATAGCAGCTATAAAATGCTCCATTGGTATTAAATATAGAGAGTCTGCACCGAATGTGACAATATTTAGGTAAACAATATTATTTTTCTGTATGATATTCTGATACACAACTGGTGTGGATCTGCCAAAAGGCTCCAGTGATGATGTACCGCAACCTCCAATTTTGCTGTGGTGTGGATCTACCAAAGAGATCCAGTGATGATGCACTGCAACATCCAAACCTGCTGTGGTGTGGATCTACCAAAAGAATCCAGTGACGATTCACTGCAACCTCCAAATCAACTGTGGTGTGGATCTACCAATGGGATCCAGTGATGATGCACCTCAACCTCCAAACCTACTGTGGTGTGGATCTACCAAAAGGATCCAGTGATGATGCATTGCACTCTCCAAGTCAACTGTGGTGTGGATCTACCAAAGGGATCCAATAATGATGCACTGCAAACTCCAAACCTGCTGTGGTGTGGATCTACCAAAAGGATCCAGTGATGATGCACTGCAAACTCCTATACCTGCTGTGGATCTACCAAAAGGATCCAGTGATGATGCACTGCAACCTCCAAATCTGATGTGGGGTGGATCTACAAAAAGAATCCAGGATGATTCACTGCAACCCCCAAATATACTGTGGTGTGGATCTACCAATGGGATCCAGTGATGATGCACTACAACCTCGAAACCTGCTATGGTGTGAATCTACTGAAAATATCCAGTGATGATGCACTGCAACCTCCAAATCAACTGTGGTGTGGATCTACCAATGGCCTCCAGTGATGATGCACAGCAAACTCCTATACCTGCTGTGGATCTACCAAAAGGATCCAGTGATGATGTAGTGCAGCCTCCAGACCTGCTGTGGTGTGGATCTATCAAAAGGATCCAGTGATGATGCACTGCAACCTCCAAATCTGATGTGGTGTGGATCTACCAAGAGGATCCAGTGACGATGCACTGCAACCTCCAAGTCAACTGTGGTATGGATCTACCAATGGGATCCAGTGATGATGCACTGCAACCTTCAAATTTGCTGTGGTGTGGATCTACCAAAAGGATCCAGTGATGATGCACTGCAACCTCCAAATCTGATGTAGTGTGGATCTACCAAGAGAATCCAGTGACGATGCCCTGCAACCTTCAAGTCAACTGTGGCATGGATCTACCAATGGGATCCAGTGATGATGCACTGCAACCTTCAAATCTGCTGTGCTGTGGATCTACTGATGGGATCCAGTGATAATGCACGGCAACCTCAAAATCTGCTGTGGTGTCCAAGGTCATTCACAGCAGGATAGTAGTGCAGGGCATGCAGTCAGGAAATTGGGAACCTGTTTCCGAAATCACGGGGAGCTCGGTGGAAGGGGAGGCTTGTGATTCCTTTGCGGCTCTGATGAGGAGTTCCATAGAAAAGCAACTTTCTTTCCATCATTTTGCCTTGCCTGACCGTACAGCCATATCATTATGGCTGTAGGGCCTGTTAGAATATTGATTGAACCAGAATAATATTCTACATAATGGTTTTAGACAACAAGTTTGTCAAACAAAAGAGAGAGTGAAATTTGGGTTTGTTTTTTAGATATATACACGGATTTCACTGTCTGAAGAGAAGTAAATTATTGAAAAAAGCTTTTGAAATTGGAAACAGTGATTTCTTAAACAAAACAAATGACCTCTATATCATGTTAGAAATGTGAGATACTGGTGCTTAACTGTAAAAATTGTACCCCAGACATTGATTGAGAATGACCTTGTAACTACCATGGTTAATTGTGCATATCATTACATACTCCTGTACAGCCTGTACAGCCAATCAAAACTGGGCTCTGCAAGTTAGGAGAGAAGAGTCAGCATCCAGTGGCAGTAGAAATGAGTCTCTATAGAAGTGTGCATGAAGCAAGATAGGCAAAGGAAGCACTTCAACCTTTTGAAGAAAAACTTCAGGTGTGCAGAAGAGGAAATCTGAATATATAACATGCCCATGAGGAAAAGCAACTTAAGATGGAAGGAAGTCACAGGTTGACTTGAGGCAGGGACATGGTCAGGCAACTCCCTTCTCTTGTGTTTAAACAAATAAAGTTACTTGCAGTGTGCTCGGTTGCCAGTACCTGTCAAGGACTGGATGCTTGGACAGTCTGTTGAGTCATCTGTTAGTTTGCACGAAGAAAGAGTGACTCCTCTCAGTGGCCACTGTGCCACCCAGCATCGAATAGCATATGTATAAAATGTCTCCTTAAGACTTTCCAAATAGGAGAAAAAACCCACATATGGGTTCAAAGGATTGCCTTGTTGGCAGTCATGAATTTTGATTGAAAATGCAGTGGCGTAGCAAGGGTGTCATGGGCCTTTGTGCAAGCAAATAATATGGGCCCCTATCTCTCAAGCCACGTGACTATAGATAGTTGTAGTTGGGGAGTTGTGAGCCCCTCACACTTTTAGGCCCTGGTGCCACTGCTGGTCCTGAGCTTATGATAACTCCACTCCTGCCTAAAGGATAACACTGAAATCACACAGACAGACCTTTGGCTCTGAAAGGCATATAATTGCTTTTTCATTGCAATACCTGTCTTTCAGACACTCCGACGGTAGGCTGAGCATGATATCTTCAATGGCAAGTACAGAACCACTGAGCAGAGGCAAAGGTAAAACTGTATGTTCTCCTAGTTGCCCACGTTTGGCATACTAAGTGCCCTATTTAGAGTTTTGTGGATGGGACACTCTGTCAAAACATGGTTGATATTCCATCCATCATATTATGAGTGCCAATGCCTATAATGCACTTGTAATATGGTGAACTGGACGGCCGCAGTATTACAAGTCACATCCACCACATTTGTAGCAGAGTATGCCATCTACCAAACTCAATGTAAGGTCCTAGGTCTGCAGATCCATAAATGGGCAAACTGTGAAGACCAAATACAATGTGCTGTGAAGGCTGGTACCAAATACGATTAACGTTCAGCATCACAGTCAATTAAAATGCGCTTTCATAATTTCCTGACAGACCCTAGCAGGCTTGCCTTGACACATGAAGTCTAGCAAAATCAGTTGCAAAGCCTTTAATGTGCCATTGTCTATCATGATAGGGAGCTCTTAAAAGAAATATGCAAGTCTTGGAACAGTCACAATCTTCATTGCATTGATCTTTCTGAACCACAACCTATATAGGTTTCTGCAACCAGGAAAGTCCTTGCTAAGTTCAACAATCAAGTAGCCATCACTTGATTAAATAATATTGATTTATTTCAAAGAATAGTACAGATCACCAGCCCTACTAGGCCACGATCAACTCCCAACTGCCCTCGTTCCTTTCCAACCCTTTAGAACCATAACTCACGGAACATTGCATTTCAAGATGACATATACAACATTCCTCTCCTAGTAGCAAGACATAACACATCTTCCCCCTTTAATATTCACATTAAAATAAATCAGAACAAAACAAACTTAATACATATCATCATACTATTATTTGACTATAATACACTGTCAATTGACAATGCATGAGGAAATAAGGAAAAAAAAACTAAATTCATTTTATGATACCCACAGTCGGCTTAGAGAAAAAAAAATGTAAATAACATGAATGGAAACATCTTGAAGCAATACGTCCCTTATGGCGGACATATCAGAACATATCACCCATATACATAATGAATAATCTCTGAATCTTAGTTGAACAACCAAACATCACATAGTCTTCATGACACTTAGGCTCAACTTTTGATCTTTTTGCAGTTGACGCATCAGAACACTTTAACTCCACACTGTTATGATTTATAGCCTGTACATCTTGAGAAGCGAAACCTCCTGCTACTACTAACTTCAACATGCTCCAAACATTTCCTGAGTCTAGTGTAGCAACATTTTTCTTCAGAGCTTTAATTACAAAAGGTCCCATAAATTTGGACCTTCCCTTCTTCATCATTCCTGTTCTCTTTACCAACACTCTATCACCCACTTTCCATCTGCATTCATGCACACAATTCGTCATCATCATAATGTGCCTTATATTTATTTTAATGTTCTAACCTTTGCAAATATAGGTCATTACTAGAGTGTTGTTTAACCATTTCACTGTTCAATTTTAACTACTCTGGATTCAATTTACAGTGAGGCTTCCTACCTCTAAGAACCGCAAAGTGTGATATCA
>CAWUFW010032446.1:0-13927 GCA_963921515.1 Calotriton arnoldi | reverse complement strand
AAACCAGCAAAACACCAGGAAAAAAGTGGGGGCAACCATATAGTCAGATTCCACCTTCCTACATAACCCACTCTAATTATTATTACCCTTTCTGCATTTGCGTTAGAATAAAACTTATTTTCTATTTCAGCCAAGCAGGTGCCATGCATGTGAGCTTTCAAGCGGCCATTTTTAATAACTTTGCGCAGGCGCAAGAATTTCCCTCCAAGCATTAGTACGTCATACTACGTAGATGCAGTAGACGCATGCGCAGTAAAGATCCCTTGTTAAAGTGCGTTTTAGTCCTTCGTTCATGTTGTTGTGATTAGTAAACACATATGCAAGCTTCACTGTCCCGCGTGTCTTTTTATAAATGAGAATTATTAATTACAAACACGTTGTTAGTAATTCGTTAATGAGTTAAAACGAAAGGATTGCTTCCGAGCAACTCTCATTTACAAGTCCTTGCTCCATCAATCCCCTCTCTGATAACATCTTAAGCCATCACAAAATTACCCATCCCATCCCAGATACCAACTTTAGCACTTCTCAGTTTTCTCTATTTCTCCTCTCAATTTTCCATCAATCAACTCGTTTCCTTCTAAATCCTTCATTTTCTTGTATAATTTGCCTTTCATTTCTTCCAGCTGTATTTCATCATATTTTCTTTTTCGTTTCTGTCCCTTTCCTTTTCTTTCAAAATGTATTTTCTCTTTCCTTCCTCTTCTACAACACTTATATGTAATCATTATTATTATTACTACTGTTATTATCATAACTAATGGTATTATTATTTGACCTAGAAAACTTTTCCTAAAATTAACAAACCATTTCCCTATTGATGTTATACTTTTTGTTAGTCTTCCCCACACACTGTCAACCTCCAGTTGGTTCAAATCTTTATGCATTCTTGTAATGTTTTCAATATATCCTTTAATTTCTCTGCTCTTGCCCGGAATATAAGTGCAGCAATGTTGAGTTTTGAACATGCCACAAACTCCACCTTCCTTTGCTAATACTATGTCAAGAGCAAGACGGTTTTGTAAAACCATAGACCTGATTGCAACCATTTCTGTGTTAATCATTAAGAATCCTCCTGCAGTGTCTGTAGAAAGACGATCAACTGTGGTTGATAACTTACAAATTTTCTGTGAATTAAGAATGACTCCAACTGAGGGTATCAGTGCACTAAAAATGTCTCCTACAGTTTCAGAAAAACTAGCTATTCTTCTACGTGGTAGTCCATTAGAATTTCCATTGGTTCCACTGATTTTATCTACATGATAGATTTTTGGAAAAACTATTCCAAAGTAGCAGCTCCAGTACCATCTTGCAGGTAAACTATAATAGGCGTTGCTCCCACAAACATAATACACTCCTGGAAATACAGGATCTGTTCTCACTTTTAGTCCCCACCCTCCTAGAATTAGGAAGTTGTGTTCACATTCACTGGAACCAATGTAATTATTGTTATAATCTGTCTTTAATCTATGGAGGCAGAATTTTCCCAGTTTCACAAAATCCAGGGACATCGCAGCATGAGCCTTGCCACTTGCATAGATTCCTCCTTCCCAACCCATGGAGGTACATGGGTTTTCTGTTCAGTTGCCTTCTTTATTAAATCCTGTCTCCTTTCTTCTACTAAATCCCAAAAATCTTTTTCTTCTTTTCTTAATGTACATGTTAGATTATCTTTATGTGTCTGAACTAAATCTATTGAACTCATTGTTAAGAAAAATTCACCCATAAACTGTGTATTTTTACTTCTAGCTACTGGATTCATATTCTTTCTAATAGGTAATTCTGAAAATACTACATCTATGTCTGGATAAAAATATTGAAGTTTCCCTGCAGCATAAAATAAACTTGATAAAATACTACATGACACACCATACGTCAAAGGTATATGGTGATACGTCATCCCTTCTGATACTGATGAGGGTAACTTCATACACACGTAGCAATTATTAATCTCCATAGTACTAACATATTGAAATAACAATTTAATAAACACATTAGACGACGTATTATAGTCTGATTCATTATGATAGTTTGCTTCATCTTCTACCCCTATTTCTATTTCAGTTTCTTTTATTCTATCCACCTTAACATTAGTATCTGTATTATTCTTGTCACTTGTTTTCATTAACAAAGGTACTCCTACTGTTAGGAATAACCATACTAATGCTTCTAATAAAATACTACAAAAACAAAATCTAAAACACTTTCTTTTTAATCCACGTTTTGGTTTCCCGGTAACTTCAATTTCTGCCATTTTACTCCTGAGAAAATTTCTTTTCTCTTATCTTTTCTTTGTCAGTTTGACTTTCCTTTTCGTTTTTTTTTTAAGGAGGCCTCAATTTGCTTTCATCAATCTGAACAATATGAATTTCTTCTGTTTCATCAGTTAGATCTAGGATTCAAATTCTTCGAGTATGACATATGTCCATTCAGGAGCCTTGTATCTCCTGTTTAGACTTCTCAATCTTGGACTTCTTCGAGTTATTTTTGCCAAGGTTTGTTTAGATTGTGTTTGACTTGTGACTTCATTTACTTGTTCTGGTCTCTTTTCAGATTTTCTCAAGTGATATTTTAGTTTCTTCACTCCAGTTGGCCAATTGTCTCCCTTTCTGATTCTTTTGATTTGCACTGCGTTTTCACCTTCTTTATCTCCTTGTAAAGTTCTTTTAATTTCATTTATTCTAGGCACAATCTGTTCTGATTCTCTGTTTTCTGTGCTTGTACCTTCTTTTGCTTCCACCTGCTCAGGTCTTACCGTATTTTGTTCTTCTTCTTCCTGAGCTTGTTCTTCTAATTCTATCTGACCCTGTTCAGGTCTTACTTCAAACTTTTCTTCTTCTGCCTGAACCTGTTCTTCTAACTCTATCTGATCCTGTTCAGGTCTTAATTCAAACTTTTCTTCTTCCGCCTGAACGTTTTCTTCTTTTTTCCCTCCTCAGGTTCATGAAAGTCTTTTTTATTTTCCACCTGAGTGTGTTCTTCTTCCCCTGTCTCTTCCTGACTACTTTCCTGTCTTTTCAGTTCTGTTCTTCTTCTTGTTTCAATTACATCATCAATTACTTCAATCACTGGTATCCACTCTTCCTGACTTGTACTTGGCTGTTCGTCATATGGTTGTCTTTCAGAATCTATTACTCTAGATTCTTCAATCTCACAGTTTACAACTCCTGACGCTTCAGCCTGTTCAGTCAGTGGTTGCTCTTGATGTTCTGATGGGCTCGGAACTCTTCTGGTATGGCTGGCATGAATCCAATTGGGCAAACCTGCACACTTCACTGCTGTGGTAGTGACTAGTATGACTTGCCGCGGTTTGTCCCACCTTGGTGCTAGGCACGACTTTCTTGCGTGTTTCTTCACTAGCACCCAATCTCCAGGATTCAAATCATGTGCTTGGTCTGGCTGTCTTTCAACTGCGTCTTCTCCAACCTGGTGAGAGACAGAACGCATCATTTTAGCCAATCCTTTGAAATAGTCCAATACCAGATCATCAGTTATACTCATTAGTTTATTTCCAGGAATAAATGCCTGTCTCATGGCTCTTCCCATGAGAACCTCATGTGGGCTCATTCCTGTTTTTCTGTTTGGAATACTTCTGAGACCCATCAATACAAGAGGTAATGCATCTGGCCATTTCAGCTTTGTGGATGCACACACCTTCCCCAATCTTGACTTGATTGTGTCATTCATTTGCTCAACAATTCCAGAAGCCTCTGGACGATAAGCACAGTGCAGTTTTTGTTCAATGTTAAATGCAGCACAGATTAATCGAATTATTTCATTATTAAAATGAGGGCCTCTATCTGATTCCAAAGTGACTGGAAAACCAAATCGTGGAACTAACTCCCTCAACAACAATTTTGCAACTGTAAGACTGTCATTTCTCAGAGTGGGATAGGCTTCCACCCATCTTGAGAAAAGGCATACTATGACAAGTATATATTTCAGTCCATTGCATGGGGGCAATTCAATAAAATCCAACTGTAATCTAGTGAAGGGTCCTTCTGCCTTTCCAATCTTTCCCCAGCTTACCACTGTCTTTCTACCTGGATTTTGCTGCTGACAGGTTAAGCATCTTTGGCAAAGGCTTTCTGCGACTACCCTGAACTTCGGATTGTACCAACTCTGTCTGAATAGCCTGATCATTGAGTCTCTCCCTATGTGTGTTGCTCCATGATACACTCTTGCCATTTTTGAAAGCAAACAATCTGGCAGGACTGGTCTTCCATCTAAATACACCCATACCTCATCATGTGGTCTCTTTGTACAAGCTGCCTTTATCCAAATTTCCTTTTCCTTTTCCTTAACTTCTTCCTGCAATTGTCTAATTTTGTCCCATGTTTCTGGTACTGAGAAAAACATAAGTTGGCATCTGGTTTCACCCGTTTCAATTTTTCTGTTTATGGCCACTGTATTTTTGGCACAGTATTTGGCCACTTGATCAGCATAATTATTGCCAGCACTCACATAGTCATTTCCTGACTGATGTGCAGCGCATTTTACAACTGCTATCTCTTTTGGCAATTGTAATGCTTCCAACAAATCCTTCACATTTTTGCTGTTTCTGATAGGAGATCCTGAAGAAGTCAGAAATCCCCTCTGCATCCAGAGCTGGCCAAAGTCATGCACAACCCCGAACCCATATTGACTGTCCGTAAATATGGTTACTCTCCAATTTTTCCCCTTTTTTTGCATGCCATTGTTAACTTAAAATTTTACAATTTCATGATAAAAATTGGAATAAACAAATGTTTAAATTAGAAGATAGGTATTTAATGCTAGTGTAGATGAAACAAGACAATATTAACACGTGGGCAACCGTGACAAGGCAGAGGGAAATCGGCCAATTTCCTTGCCCCAGGCAAGTGACTTAAAATTGTGACTTTCCAATATACGTGAATATAAATAAACACAAGTCACAGTAGAGGTTACATCTCATACTCCACAACCAGTATAAATAGTAGTATAGAGTTAGGGATGTCTGTGTCGACGACGTTTCAATCCCGCAGAGAGTATCGGGATCTCATCAGGACTAATAGATAGAGCAGGTGCCTGAGAAGTTGCCTGGAGAAGTAAGAGGGAGGGGAGGGGAAAGGGGGAAGGAGCAAACAATTAAAATCATGAAAGAGGAGATGTGAAAAAACGGAGGGGAATAGGGAGGAAGAAAGAGATACTAAAGAAATTATAACAATCAATAAATAGGAAAATAGCAGTGGAGTAAATACAAGGAAGTGTGAGAGTGAAAGAAGGAAGTGGAGATGTGTGAGGTGAGGTAATGTACATATCACCAGAATAAGAAAATGAGTGAAGAAGAAGGAAAGGGCCACAAGATCAGGGGCTGTGGAACAGGGATAAAGAGTGTAAAGGGGAGAAAGTGAAGGAGGGTGAAAGTAAGGGAGGGATAAGAGCAAGAAGGACTGACCAAGAGTGCGGCAAGTCCAAGAGCCGCGATGAGCAAAGCCAGAGCGAGTTGCTGGCTGAGAAGTCCGCCGGAAGCAAATACGGGACGTTGGGAAAGTAACGAGATCTGAAGGAAAATAAGGGAAGAGTAAGGCAAGACACGTGCAAGCCGTATGTGTAACCCCGAGAAAAACCAAGGGTGAGAGAAGGAGAGGGCTTACCGTCGGGTGCACGGGTCTCCAACCTGGGAAGGTGCCTCCCGGCCGGGAGGCTATGGTAGAGGATCGGCGTGCAGGTAGGCAGGTCAGGGAAGGAAAATTGTGCAATGCGACCCTGGAACCAGGGGTCGGAGCCGTACGCCTGCTCGATGGCTGTGAAAAAGGGGCACGGGATAGTCAGGCGGGGAGGAAGCGAGGGGATGTATGGGAGAGGGTAGAGCAATAAGGCACGAGACAGAGGGCTAATGAGCCTGGGCTTACCGGCAGTAGGAAGGAGCCAGGACGCGCTGGACGATCCGGAGTACAGCAAGCAGCTGCGGTGAATGCCGGCATAGATGTGAGGCAGAGCGGGATCACGGGGGACTTACATCAAAAGGAAAACGGAAGTGACGTGATGAGTGGGCAAGGGTGGAGAGACTCAGTGTGAAGGAAGCGGCCATATTGGAAGGGGGTGGAAGAGTAAGAGAAGCAATGTGAAAGGACCAAGAGTGTCAAAGATACCAGATAAGGCAGCCATGTAGGTGAAGGATAAAGAGATGAAAACAAGTAATAGGGAGACAGGAAAGGGGAGGTATGGGAGAACAATTACGGTTGAGGGTATACTAAAGGGGGAACCAGGAGGGCCATAGGGGCGGATGAATGTGGGAAACTGGAGGTAATGACAGCTAGCACCAAGGAACTGAGATGGAATCCAAGGATGGAAGCAGAGAAGGAAAGGAAATTTAATGAATACATGGAAATTGAGTTAGAGTAGAGGAAAGGGAGCTGAATGCAGAGCAAAAGATAAAGGAGAATAGAAGGTGAGGGGAATAAGTGTAGGAACCGGCGATACATTTGGGCGAGGGGAGTTGAAGATGACATTACAGAATAAAATTTAGAAGCGCAGGCACAGTTAACTGCGGACGATTACAACAGGTTAGACCAGTCTTCGAGGCGATTAAGTCCTGTATGGAGGCTGTCCGTACGTATAATCCATTTTAACTCCTCCTTGTTCAGGATGCCTGTAATGTTTGTAATTCTCGGAGGTTGGAGGATCACTGCGATGACTTGCCACCTTATTTGGTCCTCCGTGTGATTAAATGCGGCAAAATGTTCGACAAGAGGTGCGTTAGGTGTTGCACAACGTATCCGACTTCTATGTTGGCAGATCCGGATCCTAACTTTTTGTGTCATTTGTCCTACATATATTAAGTTGCATGGGCAAAAGATGGCATATATAACATTGGCGGTGTTACAATTGGAAAAGTGCGATAAAGTGACATCAATATTGGCATGCACAAACTTCTTAGTGTCATTCGTGAGATGGCAAACACTACAGCCTCTGCATTTAAAATGCCCAAGCACCGGTGGCAGACCCCAAATTTGCCTAAGTGTGGTCTTATTGTTAGCGCTAGGAAGGGCTGCTCTAACAAGGTGGTCATGTATACTTTTGTTTTTCTTAAATGCAAATAATGGACGTTCCAAATTCAGACTACCTGCGTTGAGTGTGGGCCAATGTTTAAGAATACTCTTTCTAACTGAATTAGAGATAGATGAAAATGTAGTCACGCAGACGAGTTTGTCGCTATTGTTTCTGTCTTTGGGACTCAAAAGGATTTCTCTGGGGCAGTACCATGCGCGTTTCATGGCAGTTTTAACTAGTTTACGCGGGTAACCTCTGCTAATTAACTTGTTTGTAAGGACTTTAGCTTCCCTAAAGTAGTCTTCCTTGAGGTAGCAATTGCGACGCAAGCGTAGGAATTGAGAATATGGAAGGAGTCACGTAGTGCCCTTGGGTGATGGCTATTGTAGGCCAACAGTGTATTTTTCTCAGTGGGTTTGCGGTATAGGGAGGTGTAGAGTTTCCTTCTTGTGCAATAATTTTAAGATCAAGGAAGGCAATCTCCTGTTTACTTTTACTAAGGGTAAAGGTTAGGCCATTACAATGGTTGTTCAACCAATCTTTAAAATGTAACAAGTCTGAGTCAGGCCCTTTCCAAATAAGGAAAATATCGTCAATGTAGCGTTTCCATTCAAGAATATTGGCTCTGAAAGGGTTACGAGGTGACAATATTCTTTGTGTCTCAAGAAAATCCATGTAAAGTATGGCAAAATTTGGAGCAAAAACTGCTCCCATACTTGTGCCTTTAACCTGTTGGTAGAAATTCCCATTAAACAGGAAAAAGTTCCTGGTAAGGCATATCTTCAAAAGGTGAAGTAAAAAGGAGGTAGGGACTGGGGAGGGTTGGGGTCTGGTGTTAAGGAACATCTCAATAACTTCCATGCCCTCGTCCTGGGGGATGTTGGTGTACAAGGACTCTACGTCCAGAGTACAAAGAAGACAGTCAAGGGGATCAAAGGGGAGGGTTTCTACCAGATTAATCATGGCCATAGTGTCTTTGATGTAGCAGAGGGTACCAGGTATGAAGTCTTTGATAAAATGGTCAATATATCTGCCTAAGGGTTCGAGGATCGAACCACAACCAGATACAATCGGTCTACCTGGAGGTGTGTCAGCATTTTTATGCATTTTAGGCAGGGTATATATTACAGGGGTACGAGGTGATTTGGTATTAAGGTAAAGGAATTCGTTTTTGCTAAGAAAGCCCTGGGTCAGCCCTTCGTTGGTAATGTCAAGAATGAGTTTCTGAATCTCCTGAGTAGGGTCAGAAGGAAGTTTGCGATAGTGGTCTAATCTCGAGAGTTGTCCTAGGATTTCTTGAGTGTAACCATCAATCTCCTGGAGCACTATTCCGCCCCCTTGTCAGCAGGTTTGATAATCAAATTATCAATCTTTTTGAGTTCATAGAGTGCGTTTTTTCAAGCAGTGTCAGATTGTATGGGGTGTATCTATGACATGTCCCGTGGTTGGTAATGTCTTTGAGTACCAGTTTCTCAAAGGTGACAATCTCAGCCGGTATGCTGCATTGTGGTGGAGAAAAAGTAGATGGTGGCCGAAATGCAGTAAAGGCAGTGGGTGTGGTAAAAGTTCTATCTAGAAAAAGGCATGGAGACGTAGTTTTCTAAAGAACCGTAACAATTCAATCTGAAGTTGTAGGAGATCAGGTTTCACGGTAGGAACAAATGAGAGACCTTTACTAAGTAAATCTATTTGTGTCTCAGAGAGTTGGTAGTTCGAGAGGTTAAAAATAGGCATAGTGTCAGGAGTAGTCATGGTGTCAAGGGTAGTCATGGTATTTTGGTTGATATGAACCAAGGGATTAGAGTTAGGTATTTGATGTCTTACCATTGGTAATACCTCTGGCGTGTCTGTCTGTCTCCGGGTGCGCTCTGCCAACGTGGCTGACGTGGTGTCCCCCGGTTGGTCTGTCGGCCCTGATCTTGTCCTTGCCCTAAAAAATTAGAGTTGCTAGACCTATTCCTAGATGTGCTAGGGCCTTCGGCAGCGTCTGAGCTGTCGGATGATTCAGCAGAGGTTTCAGAGAATCCTACTACAGTCTGTTGTTTATTGAACCTCCCCCAAGGACGTGGTATTCTGGGACCGAGGTATGATCTGTTGGTGTAAAAATCTTCCACTAAATAAGGGTATGTTCTTTCTACTTTATAATTTTTCACGTCCCGTTTTACTTTTATGATTTTCTTGTTTTGCTCAATTCTGTGAAATTCAGATAGGGTTTTTCCACCTTGTCTAAAAGTATTTTAGCGTCTTGGATATTGCTGTTTTCTTTTATTTGTTTCTCAATATCTTTGATTTCTAACTCAAGTTTTTGGCCTCCTCATTGGCTATGTCAATGCCCAAGACCATCCAATGTCTTGAGCATGTAGTCCCAATGTGGCTGAAACCTGTGAGATATTTTTAATTTCTGTAAAAACCCCTGGGATATTGCGAACTTGTAAACCAGCTGGGATTGTGTCTGTTTTTAAGTATTCCGTAAGCATACGGACCATCAGCTGTAACCTGATGAATTTTTGGTCGATTTTTCAAGTTGGTCAAAAATAGAGCTGGCAACTGGATTAGTAGTGTCTGATGCCTCAGAGAAGAGGGAGGGTCCCTCTAGGATCTTTTTAATATAGTCATCCGAATAAAGAGGAGTGTGTTGTGCCATACCTGGCAGTCTCTCCACCCTTGCCCACTCATCACGTCACTTCCGTTTTCCTTTTGATGTAAGTCCCCCGTGATCCCGCTCTGCCTCACATCTATGCCGGCATTGACCGCAGCTGCTTGCTGTACTCCGGATCGTCCAGCGCGTCCTGGCTCCTTCCTACTGCCGGTAAGCCCAGGCTCATTAGCCCTCTGTCTCGTGCCTTATTGCTCTACCCTCTCCCATACATCCCCTCGCTTCCTCCCCGCCTGACTATCCCGTGCCCCTTTTTCACAGCCATCGAGCAGGCGTACGGCTCCGACCCCTGGTTCCAGGGTCGCATTGCACAATTTTCCTTCCCTGACCTGCCTACCTGCACGCCGATCTCTACCATAGCCTCCCGGCCGGGAGGCACCTTCCCAGGTTGGAGACCCGTGCACCCGACGGTAAGCCCTCTCCTTCTCTCACCCTTGGTTTTTCTCGGGGTTACACATACGGCTTGCACGTGTCTTGCCTTACTCTTCCCTTATTTTCCTTCAGATCTCGTTACTTTCCCAACGTCCCGTATTTGCTTCCGGCGGACTTCTCCAGCCAGCAACTCGCTCTGGCTTTGCTCATCGCGGCTCTTGGACTTGCCGCACTCTTGGTCAGTCCTTCTTGCTCTTATCCCTCCCTTACTTTCACCCTCCTTCACTTTCTCCCCTTTACACTCTTTATCCCTGTTCCACAGCCCCTGATCTTGTGGCCCTTTCCTTCTTCTTCACTCATTTTCTTATTCTGGTGATATGTACATTACCTCACCTCACACATCTCCACTTCCTTCTTTCACTCTCACACTTCCTTGTATTTACTCCACTGCTATTTTCCTATTTATTGATTGTTATAATTTCTTTAGTATCTCTTTCTTCCTCCCTATTCCCCTCCGTTTTTCACATCTCCTCTTTCATGATTTTAATTGTTTGCTCCTTCCCCCTTTCCCCCTCCCCTCCCTCTTACTTCTCCAGGCAACTTCTCAGGCACCTGCTCTATCTATTAGTCCTGATGAGATCCCGATACTCTCTGCGGGATTGAAACGTCGTCGACACAGACATCCCTAACTCTATACTACTATTTATACTGGTTGTGGAGTATGAGATGTAACCTCTACTGTGACTTGTGTTTATTTATATTCACGTATATTGGAAAGTCACAATTTTAAGTCACTTGCCTGGGGCAAGGAAATCGGCCGATTTCCCTCTGCCTTGTCACGGTTGCTCACGTGTTAATATTGTCTTGTTTCATCTACACTAGCATTAAATACCTATCTTGTAATTTAAACATTTGTTTATTCCAATTTTTATCATGAAATTGTAAAATTTTAAGTTTACATTCTTTTTGTGTGGGACCTTTGTTCTGTTAAACACAACGCCACCCTTGGTCCCCGCTGACTTCCAGGGTTCCTTGTTTTTTTGTTTTGCCATTGTTAAGGCAACCAATTCAGCTACTTGTGCAGACTTGACCCCAGGTAAACAGGATACTTCAATTACCCCAGATATTTTACAAACAGCATATCTTGTGTTCTGAGGCAGGAACCGTCTACAAATAACTCATGGTCAGTCTCTTTCAAAGGTGTCTCTTTTATATCAGGCCGGGGCTTCGTGCATAACTCAGTCACGTCCAAACAATCATGTTCACTCTCATCTCTCACTTCTTCATCGCAGGGGTCTGGCAGTAGGTTAGCTGGGTTCATAATCATACACCTTATCACAGTCACGTTCTCAGCTCCCAAAATCACTCTTTCATACTTAGTCAATCGACTAGGGGTGAGATGCTGTGTTCTTGTTCTTGCCAAAAGAATCTCAACTGAGTGTGGAACAAAAACCTTTACCGGATGTCCCATCACTATCGACTCACTT
Source organism: Calotriton arnoldi (assembly GCA_963921515.1). Lineage (NCBI taxonomy): Eukaryota > Metazoa > Chordata > Amphibia > Caudata > Salamandridae > Calotriton > Calotriton arnoldi. Next base: position 2,395 of record CAWUFW010032446.1, on the reverse strand, counting down.
TGCTCCAGACTCATACAAGTAGCAGTTACTGCTTTTAAGCAGCCAGGATATGCTGAAGCCACTGGGTCCAATTTAGCTGAAAAATATGCCACTGGACGTCGACTCAATCCATGTCTCTGTGTTAAGACTGAAAGTGCACAATTTTCTCTCTCACAGCAAAACAATGCAAAGTCTTTTGAATAATCAGGCATGCCCAAGGCAGGAGCCTCACACAAACAATTTCGCAATTTCACAAATGCCTCTATGCAGTCATCATTGCAATCGATCGGATCTTTTGCTCTTTTCCGGATCATCTGTATTAATGGTTTTGCTAACATCGAAAAACCATGAATCCATTGCCTACAGTATCCAACCACTCCTAGAAACATTCTCATTTCTCTGTGAGTCTGTGGTAATTGCATTTCTTTGATTATTTTTACTCTTTCCGTGTCACTTTTCTAACTCCTCTTTCTATTTTATGCCCTAAATATCTAACTTCTCGTTGACAGAATTGTAATTTTTCTGGAGACACCTTGTGTCCTCCTTCAGCCAAATGGTTCAGCAATGCAATTGTGTCTGTGACACAATCTTCTCGTGTTTTTGATGCCACCAGTAGGTCATCAATGTACTGGACCAAAACAGATTTTCCAGGCATAATCAATGACTCTAGCCACTTTTTCAAAATCTGATTAAAAATTGAAGGACTCTCTGTGTACCCTTGAGGAACTCGACACCATGCGTAAATATGATCCTCAAACTTAAACGTAAAAAGATACTGGCTGTCTGGGTGCAAAGGAATAGAAAAGAACGCTTGGCATAAATCAATTACTGTAAACCAACCTGCATTCCAAGGTATCTGATAAAGGATCACTGCTGGATTCGGCACTATTGGACAACATGGTACTACAATTTTATTTATTTTCCGTAAATCCTGCACTATTCTGTACTTTCCGCTAGGCTTTTACAGTCCCATTATTGGTGAATTACAGGGACTACCCATCACTTCTTTTAAAATACCTTGTTTGACCATTCGTTCAATATCAGGAATATTTCCTGCTTTTACTTCTGGACTCATCTTGTATTGTTGGGTGTTTGGATACACTGCACCTTCTTTCACTGTCACTTTAACTGGGTCTATATTTGTCTTTATCCCAATGTCTTTTCCTGTAAAATCCCACACTTCTGGATTAACTGTGGTTCTCAACTCTTCTGGTAATTCATTCTCAGTCATTAGTGAAAACATTTCATCTACTTCTGTTCCCTGTTTGGCTAACATCATCTTGTATACAACGTCCTCATCAGGGGTTTGGAAAGCGACACCATCCGGTGTACAATAGATCGTGCAATTCATCTTGCACAAAAGATCTCTTCCCAACAGATTTACAGGACTGGAATCGCAAACTACGAACCGATGCATTTCTTTAAAATTTCCAATGTGCACCTCCATCGGTTTGGTGATTGGGGTTCTAATCTGTTGGTTTGACACGCCTACAACTTGGATTGATTCTCCCGAGAGGGGTAGGTTTGGGATGTCTGCTGTTCTCACAGTAGACCTGATAGCACCAGTATCCAATAGGAAAGTAATATCTTTACCTTCTACTTTCCCATCAACAAATGGACCTGACTGATCTACCGGCAAGGATGCGCCAAGCACGCACTCCTCTTCCTCTCCTCTCAGGCACCGTCATTGGGTAGGATCTGAATTTTCCTCATCATTCTGCAAAAAATATTGTGTAATTGTTCCATTATTCTTACCACTTTCGCCTTGAAATCCGGCGTTCGTACTGAAACTTTGATGAGTCACAAAATTTGGCATTGGAGCTGGTGGCACCTGATATTGTGGAGCTGCTGCTGCTGATGATTCATAAGTACTTCATTCTGCATCTGTGGGATTAAATTTTGATTTGGCCCATTATTACTCTTATTATTCTGAGTACTCTTACACTCGTTCTTCCAATGTCCAAGCTTTCCGCACGCATGACAAGGAAACTTCTTTTTCGCTTCTTCTCTGTCCATTCGTCCCCTATATTTATTACCATTCGCTCCTTGATTATTCTGACTCTGTTCTTTCACTTGATTATTATTTTGGTCATTTGTTTTCTCTTCTTGCTGTTCTGCCAATTTAACTTGTGCCCACATCATTTTCTCTTTTAGCTTCCTACGCCTGGCTTCGATGTCATCTCCGCAATATTTCGCATACTTTAAAATCTCATCCACTGTCTTGCTTTGCCAACACAACATGTGCTGCTGTATCATCTGACTAATTTCTGGTTTCAAACCATATACAAACCGGTACACAAAATGTCCCATATCCTTGTCACCGATATTCTCAAAACCACTATACTGCTTAAACACCTGTAATAACCTCTCATAATATGCATGTACAGATTCATTTGGTTCTTGTGTTGTTCTATCT
>CAWUFW010032445.1:0-13927 GCA_963921515.1 Calotriton arnoldi | reverse complement strand
GTGACATACTTCGTTTAGTTTCGTATTGCCCATCCAATACCCAGGGCAGATGAGCTCATAGATACTTTGGCCTCTGCCAAATATCTCAGCACATTTGACCTAACAGCTGGCTACTGGCAGATCAGACTAGCTGATGCTGCAAAGCCCAAAACAGCATTTTCAACCCCTAGTGGGCATTATCAATTTGTGGTGATGCCCTTTGGTCTGAAAAATGCACCTGCCACTTTCCAGAGGTTGGTGAACACAGTTCTCACAGGACTGGAGGCCTATAGTGCAGCTTATCTAGATGATATTGCTGTCTTTAGCTCCACCTGGGAGGATCACCTGGTCCACCTCAGGAATGTTTTACAGGCCCTGCAAAAGGCAGGCCTGACTATCAAGGCCACTAAGTGCCAGATAGGGCAGAGTCAGGTTGTGTACCTGGGCCACCTTGTGGGTGGAGGCCAGGTTCAACCTTTGCAGAGCAAGATCCAGACCATCATGGACTGGACTGCTCCAACTACCCAGACTCAGGTGAGAGCCTTCTTAGGCCTGACTGGGTACTATAGGAGATTTGTCAAGGGGTATGGATCAATAGTGACACCCTTGAATGACTTAACTTCTAAGAAAATGCCCAAAAGGTTCAGTGGACAGTTAGCTGTCAAAAGGCATTTGATGACCTCAAGCAGGCCATGTGCACTGCTCCAATTCTGCAGAGTCCTGATTACTCCAAGAAGTTCATTGTCCAAACAGATGCATCTGAATTGGGGGTAGGGGCTGTACTGTCACAATTGAATGAAGAAGGTCAGGATCAGCCAGTAGCTTTTATTAGCAGAAGGCTGACCCCTAGAGAGAAACGTTGGTCAGCCATAGAGAGGGAGGCCTTTGCTGTGGTCTGGGCTCTGAAGAAGTTGAGGCCATACTTGTTTGGTACACACTTCCTGGTTCAGACAGACCATAAGCCCCTCTTATGGCTAAAACAAATGAAGGGTGAAAACCCCAAACTGCTTAGGTGGTCCATTTCCCTACAGGGGATAGACTTTACAGTGGAACATAGGCCTGGGAGTAACCATGCGAATGCAGATGGACTCTCTAGGTATTTCCACTTAGAACATGAAGACTTAACTGGGCAAGGTTAGTTTAATGTCCCTACGTTTGGGGGGGTTGTGTAGGAGAGTAGGATCTGCTTCACAGGGGTACCCCCACTTTTTGCTGATACTTCACTGGTTTTCGACATTAGTCTGGCTGGGGCCCTGCTATTCAGAACCCCAGCCTAGCTGTTTCCTCTTTAAAGGGTCTCCATGTGCCTTAGGCACATCACTGATTGGGATCTGGAGTGCCCTTGTAAGTCCCTAGTATATGGTATACTATGTACCAAGGGCATAGGTACCTCAGAGGCCTGCCAGGGGCTGCAGCATATATTATGCCACCCCTGGTAGGCCATCCAAACTGACACCACAGGTCTGCTACAGCAGCCTGGGTAAGGTGGTGCATGCACCCCTTGCTGTGGTATAGGTTACCTATATCACTAAATGCATACACACATATAAACCTATAAGTCACTCCTAAGGCAGGCCTTATCAATCCTAAAGGCAGAGTGCATGGTTCCTATGTGAGAGGGTGCCCCTGCATGAGCAGGGCCCCTCTGCAGCGTTCGGAGACCATCTCTGATGCTGTTTGTAGTGCAGCCTGACCATATACTCTTAAACGCATTATATCCTCGCGGTAAAATGCTAACTATGGAATGGCTGCACCGAAACATGTCGTGTTTGGTGTCAAACATCTTGGAATACTACCCCCCGCCAATTCTGGCGGCGGGGGTAGCATTCCACCCTTCTAGAGGGAAAGGCATGTTAACTCTGACGAGTCCGGTAACTTCTTTCCAGAGCCCTGGCATCACAAAATGGATGCTGCTGCCACAGACACGAGTCTGGCCTCCTGCTGCTGGACGAAACTCCGGCAGGGGAGGCCTGGACAATAGGTTTCCTGTCCCAGGGAGGTGTGACCACCTCCCCAGACAGGACAATGTGTATTGGGGCTGGGCGGGAGCACTTTCGGGTGCTTTGAAGTCCTGCACTGGGGGCACATTTGGTGTCCCTGTGCATACCCCAGTTCAAACCGGATCAGGGGCTTGCAGCCCCTGCTTTGGCGCGAACTGGACAAAGGGAAAGGGGTGTAGCCACCCCTCTGCCCTGACCCACCCATAGGTGGGGCCACAGAGTAGTCCATCCCCTATTTTTAGAATAAAGGTAGGAACCCAGTCCTTAGGACTTTAGATTATACCTGGACGAAACTCTGACACGGAATCCTGGACCTTCGACGCTCTACGACAAGATTAGAGGACTGAAGAATCTCCCTTGGGGTCAAGGAGTGACTCCCTGCTTGGCAGGCACCAAAGAAGCATCTGTCCGGTTCGCATCACTGAAGCTCCCGTCGGACGCCGAAGTCATCGCATCACCAGAGGTGGATTCTCAGACTTCCCGAGGCTACCCTGAGTCCCCAGCAAAGCTGAGGCCCGTGGCTATCGTGGGTGACTTGAGACCGTGACCCCTGGACACCGAGCACATTTGCAAGTGCACCATCTTCTGGGTCTCCCAAGAAGTCGTGCTTTGGGCTCCGAGTAGCCCTAGCCTCCAGCACCACCTGCACCGAAGATCACTGGCCCCCACTCCACGAGTGTCCTGTAAGCCAGCTCCACGTGCGGCGTCACGAGGCTCCTTCGCGGTCGCTAGCCCGTTGGCTAGTAGCCCTTACCGAAGGCCAATCTTTTCTTTACTTGGCAGGCTGGTTGCTCCAGGCCTGCCCTCACTTACCCTTGCTGGGTGAGTTCCCCAGACCTTGCTGGTCTGCATCATCGACGATCTACATCTTACTCGAGACTTGCCGTTGCCAAGGCCTGTTGGGTCCAATCTGGTCGCCGACCCCTCTGCACTCGACAGACATCGAGCAACAGCCCGAATCCTGCTCCTGGTCGCCGACAACGCCTCCCAGACCTCGTGGCTGAAGAGTCAAGACGACCGTCAACGAACTTGAAGCACTCGACATCGGTGGGCATCTGTCCATCGCCCTCCTGGTCACTGGCTAGTGACCCAGACTCTGTCCCCTCTGCTTTCAGGTTCTTCAGAACTCCGATCCACTCTTGGATCCACCCGGACACTTTTCTCCTGGTCGCCAGCAGCACTTTGCAGCAGATCGCCATAAGAAACGACGACGAAACCCGACCCCGAAAGGCACCTATGCACCCGGCTTCCCTGGGTGAGGTAACACGAGTACTCCGGTGCTCCCGTGGGTAGAGACTCTTCAAAGTCCTAGATCTCAAAGGGTTTTGTCCTAGTCCTTTTAAAGTGTCCCTTTCCTCTATTTTCCCGATCCCGACTTTCTCCATAGAAGTAAACGGCGTATCGCGGTTGTGTCTTTACACTGCACGCGTCTCCCGTGGGTCCCCTGTGTCACTACCTTGGGTGGTTCCTTGTGGTCCAAGCACTTCTAGAGGCTCTAGGCCTAGTGTCTAGTTCAGTCGTGGTTCGCATACCACTTTATTGGTATATGGTTTGGTACGCCCCTAGGGCCCAAACGTGTATTTGTGCTATTACTGTGATTTAAGATCTTATAACCTATGTACTTCGAACTCTAGCCTCATAAAGAGACTAGAGGGGTGTGTTTAGTAATAAATACATATATTTTGAATATATACCTGGTGTGGTGCTCTTTCATTTGGTCACTCAAGAGATTATAGACTGGTAAAACAAGCTGCTTTACATTCCTTCAAGACTTAGCCTGAAGGCTGCTCTCCACAGCTACCACTAGGATAGCTTTCAATAAGGTTGTCTTTAACCTACCTACCATAAGAGTCGATTTGGACTGGTGCAAGGTGCCCACTATAATTAGTGGACAGCATATGCCAGGCCAACTTCTCACACCGAACACCACTGCACTGCCCTAAACCTTGAAACACCAGCCCCTGCACGACCCCCTACACTGTTCGAACACCACTGCACTGCCCTAAACCCTGAAACACCACCCCCAGCACGACCCCCTACACTGCCAAACACCACTGCACTGCCCTAAACCCTGAAACACCACCCCCTTCATGACCCCCTACACTGCCCGAACACCACTGCACTGCCCTAAACCCTGAAACACCACCCCCAGCACGGCCCCCTAAACTGCCCAAACACCACTGCACTGCCCTAAACCCTGAAACACTATCCCCAGCAAGACCCCCTACACTGCCCGAACACCACTGCACTACCCTAAACCCTACAACACTACCCCCAGCACGATCCCCTACACTACACAAGCACCACTGCACTACCCTAAACCCTAAAACACTACCCCCAGAACGACCCCCTACACTGCCAAACACCACTGCACTGCCCTAAACCCTGAAACACCACCCCCTTCATGACCCCCTACACTGCCCGAACACCACTGCACTGCCCTAAACCCTGAAACACCACCCCCAGCACGACCCCCTACACTGCCCGAACACCACTGCACTGCCCTAAACCCTGAAACACCACCCCCTTCACGACCCCCTACACTGCCCGAACACCACTGCACTGCCCTAAACCCTGAAACACCACCCCCAGCACGGCCCCCTACACTGCCCAAACACCACTGCACTGCCCTAAACCCTGAAACACTATCCCCAGCAAGACCCCCTACACTGCCCAAACACCACTCCACTGCCCTAAACCCTGAAACATCACCCCCAGCAAGACCCCCTACACTGCCCGAACACCACTGCCCTAAACCCTGAAACACCACCCCCAGCACGACCCCCTACACTGCCCGAACACCACTGCACTGCCCTAAACCCTGAAACACCACCCCCAGCACGACCCCCTACACTGCACGAACACCACTGCTCTGCCCAAAACCCTGAAACACCAGCCCCAGCACGACCCCCTACACTGCCCGAACACCACTGCACTGCCCTAAACCCTGAAACACCAGCCCCAGCACGACCCCCTACACTGCCCGAACACCACTGCACTACCCTAAACCCAGAAACACCACCCCCAGCACAACCCCCTACACTGCCTGAGCACCACTGCACTGCCCTAAACCCTGAAACACCAGCTCCAGCATGACCCCCTACACTGCCCGAACACCACTGCACTGCCCTAAACCCTGAAACACCAGCCCCAGCACGACCACCTACACTGCACGAACACCACTGCACTGCCCTAAACCCTGAAACACCAGCCCCAGCATGACCCCCTACACTGTCCGAACACCACTGCACTGCCCTAAACCGTGAAACACTAGCCCCAGCACGACCCCCTACACTGCCAGAACACCATTGCACTGCCCTAAACCCTGAAACACCAGCCCCAGCACAACCCCCTACACTGCCCGAACACTACTGCACTGCCCTAAACCCTGAAACACCACCCGTGCACGACCCCCTACACTGCCCGAACACCACTGCACTGCCCTAAACCCTGAAACACCACCCCCAGCACGACACCCTACACTGCCCGAACACCACTGCACTGCCCTAAACCCTGAAACACCATTCCCCCTGCACGACCCCCTACACTGCCCAAACACTACTGCACTGCCCTAAACCCTGAAACACCATCCCCAGCACGACCCCCTACACTGCACGAACACCCCTGCACTGCCCTAAACCCTGAAACACTACCCCCAGCAAGACCCCCTACACTGCCCGAACACCACTGCACTGCCATAAACCCTGAAACATCACCCCCAGCAAGATCCCCTACACTGCCCGAACACCACTGCCCTAAACCCTGAAACACCACCCCCAGCAAGACCCCTACACTGCCCGAACACCACTGCACTACCCTAAACCCTACAACACTACCCCCAGCATGACCCCCTACACTACACAAGCACCACTGCACTACCCTAAACCCTAAAACACTACCCCCAGAACGACCCCCTACACTGCCCGAACACCACTGCACTGCCCTAAACCTTGAAACACCAGCCCCTGCACGACCCCCTACACTGTTCGAACACCACTGCACTGCCCTAAACCCTGAAACACCACCCCAGCACGACCCCTACACTGCCAAACACCACTGCACTGCCCTAAACCCTGAAACACCACCCCCTTCATGACCCCCTACACTGCCCGAACACCACTGCACTGCCCTAAACCCTGAAACACCACCCCCAGCACGGCCCCCTACACTGCCCAAACACCACTCCACTGCCCTAAACCCTGAAACACTATCCCCAGCAAGACCCCCTACACTGTTCGAACACCACTGCACTGCCCTAAACCCTGAAACACCACCCCCAGCACGACCCCTACACTGCCAAACACCACTGCACTGCCCTAAACCCTGAAACACCACCCCCTTCATGACCCCCTACACTGCCCGAACACTACTGCACTGCCCTAAACCCTGAAACACCACCCGTGCACGACCCCCTACACTGCCCGAACACCACTGCACTGCCCTAAACCCTGAAACACCACCCCCAGCACGACACCCTACACTGCCCGAACACCACTGCACTGCCCTAAACCCTGAAACACCATTCCCCCTGCACGACCCCCTACACTGCCCGAACACTACTGCACTGCCCTAAACCCTGAAACACCATCCCCAGCACGACACCCTACACTGCACGAACACCCCTGCACTGCCCTAAACCCTGAAACACTACCCCCAGCAAGACCCCCTACACTGCCCGAACACCACTGCACTGCCATAAACCCTGAAACATCACCCCCAGCAAGATCCCCTACACTGCCCGAACACCACTGCCCTAAACCCTGAAACACCACCCCCAGCAAGACCCCTACACTGCCCGAACACCAATGCACTACCCTAAACCCTACAACACTACCCCCAGCATGACCCCCTACACTACACAAGCACCACTGCACTACCCTAAACCCTAAAACACTACCCCCAGAACGACCCCCTACACTGCCCGAACACCACTGCACTGCCCTAAACCTTGAAACACCAGCCCCTGCACGACCCCTACACTGTTCGAACACCACTGCACTGCCCTAAACCCTGAAACACCACCGCCAGCACGACCCCTACACTGCCAAACACCACTGCACTGCCCTAAACCCTGAAACACCACCCCCTTCATGACCCCCTACACTGCCCGAACACCACTGCACTGCCCTAAACCCTGAAACACCACCCCCAGCACGGCCCCCTACACTGCCCAAACACCACTGCACTGCCCTAAACCCTGAAACACTATCCCCAGCAAGACCCCCTACACTGCCCAAACACCACTCCACTGCCCTAAACCGTGAAACACTAGCCCCAGCACGACCCCCTACACTGCCAGAACACCATTGCACTGCCCTAAACCCTGAAACACCAGCCCCAGCACAACCCCCTACACTGCCCGAACACTACTGCACTGCCCTAAACCCTGAAACACCACCCGTGCACGACCCCCTACACTGCCCGAACACCACTGCACTTCCCTAAACCCTGAAACACCACCCCCAGCACGACACCCTACACTGCCCGAACACCACTGCACTGCCATAAACCCTGAAACATCACCCCCAGCAAGACCCCTACACTGCCCGAACACCACTGCCCTAAACCCTGAAACACCACCCCCAGCAAGACCCCCTACACTGCCCGAACACCACTGCACTACCCTAAACCCTACAACACTACCCCCAGCATGACCCCTACACTACACAAGCACCACTGCACTACCCTAAACCCTAAAACACTACCCCCAGAACGACCCCCTACACTGCCCGAACACCACTGCACTGCCCTAAACCTTGAAACACCAGCCCCTGCACGACCCCCTACACTGTTCGAACACCACTGCACTGCCCTAAACCCTGAAACACCACCCCCAGCACGACCCCCTACACTGCCAAACACCACTGCACTGCCCTAAACCCTGAAACACCACCCCCTTCATGACCCCCTACACTGCCCGAACACCACTGCACTGCCCTAAACCCTGAAACACCACCCCCAGCACGGCCCCCTAAACTGCCCAAACACCACTGCACTGCCCTAAACCCTGAAACACTATCCCCAGCAAGACCCCCTACACTGCCCGAACACCACTGCACTACCCTAAACCCTACAACACTACCCCCAGCACGACCCCCTACACTACACAAGCACCACTGCACTACCCTAAACCCTAAAACACTACCCCAGAACGACCCCCTACACTGCCAAACACCACTGCACTGCCCTAAACCCTGAAACACCACCCCTTCATGACCCCTACACTGCCCGAACACCACTGCACTGCCCTAAACCCTGAAACACCACCCCCAGCACGACCCCCTACACTGCCCGAACACCACTGCACTGCCCTAAACCCTGAAACACCACCCCTTCACGACCCCCTACACTGCCCGAACACCACTGCACTGCCCTAAACCCTGAAACACCACCCCCAGCACGGCCCCTACACTGCCCAAACACCACTGCACTGCCCTAAACCCTGAAACACTATCCCCAGCAAGACCCCCTACACTGCCCAAACACCACTCCACTGCCCTAAACCCTGAAACATCACCCCCAGCAAGACCCCCTACACTGCCCGAACACCACTGCCCTAAACCCTGAAACACCACCCCCAGCACGACCCCCTACACTGCCCGAACACCACTGCACTGCCCTAAACCCTGAAACACCACCCCCAGCACGACCCCCTACACTGCACGAACACCACTGCTCTGCCCAAAACCCTGAAACACCAGCCCCAGCACGACCCCCTACACTGCCCGAACACCACTGCACTGCCCTAAACCCTGAAACACCAGCCCCAGCACGACCCCTACACTGCCCGAACACCACTGCACTACCCTAAACCCAGAAACACCACCCCCAGCACGACCCCCTACACTGCCTGAGCACCACTGCACTGCCCTAAACCCTGAAACACCAGCTCCAGCATGACCCCCTACACTGCCCGAACACCACTGCACTGCCCTAAACCCTGAAACACCAGCCCCAGCACGACCACCTACACTGCACGAACACCACTGCACTGCCCTAAACCCTGAAACACCAGCCCCAGCATGACCCCCTACACTGTCCGAACACCACTGCACTGCCCTAAACCGTGAAACACTAGCCCCAGCACGACCCCCTACACTGCCAGAACACCATTGCACTGCCCTAAACCCTGAAACACCAGCCCCAGCACAACCCCTACACTGCCCGAACACTACTGCACTGCCCTAAACCCTGAAACACCACCCGTGCACGACCCCCTACACTGCCCGAACACCACTGCACTGCCCTAAACCCTGAAACACCACCCCCAGCACGACACCCTACACTGCCCGAACACCACTGCACTGCCCTAAACCCTGAAACACCATTCCCCTGCACGACCCCCTACACTGCCCAAACACTACTGCACTGCCCTAAACCCTGAAACACCATCCCCAGCACGACCCCCTACACTGCACGAACACCCCTGCACTGCCCTAAACCCTGAAACACTACCCCCAGCAAGACCCCCTACACTGCCCGAACACCACTGCACTGCCATAAACCCTGAAACATCACCCCCAGCAAGATCCCCTACACTGCCCGAACACCACTGCCCTAAACCCTGAAACACCACCCCCAGCAAGACCCCCTACACTGCCCGAACACCACTGCACTACCCTAAACCCTACAACACTACCCCCAGCATGACCCCCTACACTACACAAGCACCACTGCACTACCCTAAACCCTAAAACACTACCCCCAGAACGACCCCCTACACTGCCCGAACACCACTGCACTGCCCTAAACCTTGAAACACCAGCCCCTGCACGACCCCCTACACTGTTCGAACACCACTGCACTGCCCTAAACCCTGAAACACCACCCCCAGCACGACCCCTACACTGCCAAACACCACTGCACTGCCCTAAACCCTGAAACACCACCCCCTTCATGACCCCCTACACTGCCCGAACACCACTGCACTGCCCTAAACCCTGAAACACCACCCCCAGCACGGCCCCCTACACTGCCCAAACACCACTCCACTGCCCTAAACCCTGAAACACTATCCCCAGCAAGACCCCCTACACTGCCCAAACACCACTCCACTGCCCTAAACCCTGAAACATCACCCCCAGCAAGACCCCTACACTGCCCGAACACCACTGCCCTAAACCCTGAAACACCACCCCCAGCACGACCCCCTACACTGCCCGAACACCACTGCACTGCCCTAAACCCTGAAACACCACCCCCAGCATGACCCCCTACACTGCCCGAACACCACTGCTCTGCCCAAAACCCTGAAACACAAGCCCCAGCATGACCCCCTACACTGCCCGAACACCACTGCACTGCCCTAAACCCTGAAACACCAGCCCCAGCACGACCCCCTACACTGCCCGAACACCACTGCACTACCCTAAACCCATAAACACCACCCCCAGCACGACCCCCTACACTGCCTGAGCACCACTGCACTGCCCTAAACCCTGAAACACCAGCCCCAGCATGACCCCCTACACTGCCCGAACACCACTGCACTGCCCTAAACCCTGAAACACCAGCCCCAGCACGACCACCTACACTGCACGAACACCACTGCACTGCCCTAAACCCTGAAACACCAGCCCCAGCATGACCCCCTACACTGCCCGAACACCACTGCACTGCCCTAAACCGTGAAACACTAGCCCCAGCACGACCCCCTAAACTGCCAGAACACCATTGCACTGCCCTAAACCCTGAAACACCAGCCCCAGCACAACCCCCTACACTGCCCGAACACCACTGCACTGCCCTAAACCCTGAAACACCACCCCGTGCACGACCCCCTACACTGCCCGAATACCACTGCACTGCCCTAAACCCTGAAACACCACCCCCAGCACGACACCCTACACTGCCCGAACACCACTGCACTGCCCTAAACCCTGAAACATCACCCCCAGCAAGACCCCCTACACTGCCCGAACACCACTGCCCTAAACCCTGAAACACCACCCCCTGCATGACCCACTACACTGCCCGAACACCACTGCACTGGCCTAAACCCTGAAACACCATCCCCAGCACGACCCCCTACACTGCACGAACACCCCTGCACTGCCCTAAACCCTGAAACACTACCCCCAGCAAGACCCCCTTCACTGCCCGAACACCACTGCACTGCCCTAAACCCTGAAACATCACCCCCAGCAAGACCCCCTACACTGCCCGAACACCACTGCCCTAAACCCTGAAACACCACCCCCAGCAAGACCCCCTACACTGCCCGAACATCACTGCACTGCCCTAAACCCTGAAACACCAGCCCCAGCACGACCCCCTACATTGCCCAAACACCACTGCACTGCCCTAAACCCTGAAACACCACCCCCTGCATGACCCACTACACTGCCCGAACACCACTGCACTGCCCTAAACCCTGAAACACCAACCCCAGCACGACCCCCTACACTGCCCGAACACCATTGCACTGCCCTAAACCCTGAAACACCACCCCTGCACGACCCCCTACACTGCCTGAACACTACTGCACTGCCCTAAACCCTGAAACACTGCCCCCAGCATGACCCCCTACACTGCACGAACACTACTGCACTGCCCTAAACCTTGAAACACCAGCCCCAGCAAGACCCCCTACACTGCCCGAACACCACTGCACTGCCCTAAACCCTGAAACATCACCCCCAGCAAGACCCCCTACACTGCCCGAACACCACTGCCCTAAACCCTGAAACACCACCCCCAGCAAGACCCCCTACACTGCCCGAACACTGCAGTGCCCTAAACCCTAAAACACCACCCCCAGCACGACCCCCTACACTGACCGAACACCACTGCTCTGCCCAAAACCCTGAAACACCAGCCCCAGCACGACCCCCTACACTGCCCGAACACCACTGCACTGCCCTAAACCCTGAAACACCACCCCCAGCACGACCCCCTACACTGCCCGAACACCACTGCACTGCCCTAAACCCTCAAACACCAGCCCCAGCACGACCCCTATACTGCCCGAACACCACTGCACTACCCTAAACCCTGAAACACCAGCCCCAGAAAGACCCCTACACTGCCCGAACACCACTGCACTGCCCTAAACCCTGAAACACCAGCCCCAGCAAGACCCCATACACTGCCCGAACACCACTGCGCTGCCCTAAACGCTGAAACATCAGCCCCAGCAAGACCCCCTACACTGTGCGAACACCATTGCACTGCCCTAAACCCTGAAACACCACCCCCAGCAAGACCCCCTACACTGCCCGAACACCACTGCACTAAACCCGGAAACACCAGCCCCAGCAAGACCACCTACACTGCCCAAACACCACTGCACTGCCCAAAACCCTGAAACACCAACCCCAGCACGACACCCTACACTGCCCGAACACCACTGCACTGCCCTAAACCCTGAAACACTACCCCCAGCACGACCCCTACACTGCCCGAACACCACTGCACTGCCCTAAACCCTGAAACACCACCCCCTGCACGACCCCCTACACTGCCCGAACACCACTGCACTGCCCTAAACCCTAAAACTCTACCCCCAGCATGACCCCCTACACTGCCCGAACACCACTGCACTGCCCTAAACCCTGACTCACCACCCCCTGCACGACCCCTACACTGCCCAAACACCACTACACTGCCCTAAACCCAGAAACACCACCCCCAGCACGACCCCCTACACTGCCCAAACACCACTGCACTGCCCTAAACCCTGAAACACCACCCCCAGCACGACCCCCTACACTGCCCGAACACCACTGCACTTCCCTAAACCCTGAAACACCAGCCCCTGCACGACCCCTACACTGACCGAACACCACTGCACTGCCCTAAACCCTGAAACACCACCCCCAGCATGACCCCCTACACTGCCTGAACACCACTGCCCTAAACCCTGAAACACCACCCCCAGCAAGACCCCTACACTGCCCGAATACCACTGCACTGCCCTAAAGCCTGAAACACCACCTCCAACACAACCCCTACACTGCCTGAACACCATTGCTCTGCCCTAAACCCTGAAACACTGCCCCCAGCAAGACCCCCTACACTGCCCGAACACCACTGCACTGCCCTAAACCCTGAAACATCACCCCCAGCAAGACCCCCTACACTGCCCGAACACCACTGCCCTAAACCCTGAAACACCACCCCCAGCACGACCCCCTACACTGCTCGAACACCACTGCACTGCCCTAAACCCTGAAACACCACCCCCAGCACGACCCCCTACACTACCCGAACACCACTGCTCTGCCCAAAACACTGAAACACCAGCCCCAGCATGACCCCCTACACTGCCCGAACACCACTGCACTGCCCTAAACCCTGAAACACCAGCCCCAGCACGAACCCCTACACTGCCCGAACACCACTGCACTACCCTAAACCCAGAAACACCACCCCCAGCAGGACCCCCTACACTGCCCGAGCACCACTGCCTGCACTGCCCTAAACCCTGAAACACCAGCCCCAGCATGACCCCCTACACTGCCTGAACACTACTGCACTGCCCTAAACCATGAAACACCACACCCAGCACGACCCCCTACACTGCACGAACACCACTGCACTGCCCTAAACCCTGAAACACCACCCCCAGCACGACCCCCTACACTGCCTGAGCACCACTGCACTGCCCTAAACCCTGAAACTCCAGCCCCAGCATGACCCCCTACACTGCCCGAACACCACTGCACTGCCCTAAACCCTGAAACACCAGCCCCAGCACGACCACCTACACTGCACGAACACCACTGCACTGCCCTAAACCCTGAAACACCAGCCCCAGCATGACCCCCTACACTGCCCGAACACCACTGCACTGCCCTAAACCGTGAAACACTAGCCCCAGCACGACCCCCTACACTGCCAGAACACCATTGCACTGCCCTAAACCCTGAAACACCAGCCCCAGCACAACCCCCTACACTGCCCGAACACCACTGCACTGCCCTAAACCCTGAAACACCACCCCGTGC
>CAWUFW010032444.1:0-13927 GCA_963921515.1 Calotriton arnoldi | reverse complement strand
TATGCTTCGTTCAGTTACGTATTGCTACCCCACCTATGGGAGGGTCAAGGGAGGGGTGGCTACACCCACTTCCCTTTGTCCAGTTTCGCGCCAGAGCAGGGGCAGGTAGCCCCTGAGCTGGTTTGAACTGGCATATGCACAGAGGAGCCTTTTGCTCCCCCAGTGCAGGACTTCAAAGCACTCTAAGAGTGCACCCACCCAGCCCCAATACACATTATCCTGTCTGGGGAGGTGGTCACACCTCCCTGCAACAGGAAACCTATTGTCCAGGCCTCCCCTGCCGGAGTTTCGTCCAGCAGCAGGAGGCCAGACTTGTGTCTGTGGCAGCAGCATCCATTTTGTGATGCCAGGGCTTCAGAAAGAAGTTACCGGGTAAGCCAGAGTTAACATGTCTTTCCCTCTAGAAGGGTGGAATGCTACCCCCGCCGCCAGGATTGGCGGGGGGTAGTATTCCAAGATGTTTGACACCAAACACGACATGTTTAGGTGCAGCCATTCCAAAGTTAGCATTTTACCGCGAGGATATAATGCGCTTAAGAGTATATGGTCAGGCTGCACTACAAACAGCATCAGAGATGGTCTCCGAACGCTGCAGAGGGGCCCTGCTCATGCAGGGGCACCCTCTCACATAGGAACCATGCACTCTGCCTTTAGGATTGATAAGGCCTGCCTTAGGAGTGACTTATAGGTTTCTAGGTGTGTATGTATTTCGTGATATAGGTAACCTATATCACAGTAAGAGGTGCATGCACCACCTTACCCAGGCTGCAGTAGCAGACCTGTGGTGTCAGTTTGGATGGCCTTCCAGGGGTGGCATAATACATGCTGCAGCCCCTGGCAGGCCTCTGAGGTACCTATGCCCTTGGTACATAGTATACCATATACTAGGGACTTATAAGGGCACTCCAGATCCCAATCAGAGATGTGCCTAAGGCACATGGAATCCATTTTACAGAGAAAGCAGATAGACTGGGGCCCTGAATAGCAGGATCCCAGTCCAACTAAGTCATAAACCAGCAAAACACCATAAAAAGTGGGGGCAACCATATAGTCAGATTCCACCTTCCTACATAACCCCCCCAAACGAAAGGAGATAAGGCTAACCTTGGCCAGTTGAGCCTATATTGACTAAGTGGCCATATAAGGAAGCACCTGCACTAGCATGGTTGCCCCCTATGTTATGGTCCACTAAGCAATCCCTCACCCTAAGGGTATGAGAGGGTCTCCACCATGGGGAATCACTACCTCTGGTGTGCTTAGGTAAAGTACAAGGCTGGTGAGGTGTCTGAGTAGGGAAGTGAGGCCCTAGGAATGTTGGCCTCAGTTTCCTCAGATCACTGGTCACCATGTATGCCTGTCTTTCCATGACTGAGTTGCACTTTGCTCTAAGGGTCAACCTTTGGCTGCCTACAGCTGGGGGTTGGGTCCCTTTGGATGGAACACTGGAGGGACATGGCAGGTTTGGAACCTTCTGGTCCCAGGTTTGCCCTTGCCTACCAGAGTCCTTCTGGGGGAGGTCCCTACATAAAGGTATGGGGGATCCCTCAGTGTGTAGAGGAATTTTCACCTGGCTAGGGCTACTAGACTGGCTGCCCCTAATCTGCTGATGGGGGCTTCCTCTGGACAGGGGGCCCGGGGGTCCACTGACCTCCCTGACCTCTGCAGCCCTGGGCTGACTGAGGCAGGGTAGAGAGGGGCAGGTTACCTGCTCCAGACTGGGTACCACCGTGGAAGGGTCCTCTGCCATCAGGGGTGTGGCCAGGCCAGGCCTGACTACCTCTGTGGCAGTTCCTTCACTAGGGGTAGGGTCAGTTCCCTGAGGAGGCTGACCCTTACCTACTGTCTGGGGGAAGAAGACTTTTCTTCAACCCTTTTGCTCTCTATTGGGGGAGAGTGGGCCATTCTTTCAGGCTCCATCTCTCCAAAGTCTTGGGCTGGGGCTGTGGCCATCACAGCCCCACTAACCTTTGCAGGGACGCCCAACATCCTAAGATGGGTTTGGTGTTCAACTTCAGCCCAGGCTGAAATTTCCAAATCATTGCCCATCAGGCAATCTACAGGTAGGGTTGGGGACACTGCCACTCTTTTGGGCCTGTGACCCCCTCCCAGCTGAGATTGACTATGGCCATGGGGTGATCTGTTCTGACACCATCAATGTTGGTCACCTGGTATTTAAACTCAGGTAAAAGCTGGTGAGGGGGACTAGTTTCACTGCCACCATGGTGACACTAGCCCCTGTGTCCCTAAATGCCACAGCTTTCTGACCATTAATCATTGGCTCCAGTCTGTACCTGCCCAATGCTATGGGACCCATGGTAAAGGTGGCAAATCCTATACCACCATCAGAGTCAGAGGAGTCTGTTGAGGGGTCCCTGTCTAAACTAGGGCCCACCTCTGTTCCTCTTGCAAAAGCACCCAACTTTTTGGGTGCACTGCTCCCAACTGGAGGATTACTACTGGTAGTACCAGGAGGGGTGGTAGTAGTTGTGGGAGGAACATTTTCTTTATTGCCAATCCTGGGGCAACTGGGATCAGTTTTCCAGTGCCCAGGCTTTTTACAGACATGGCAATATGGTTTCTTTTCAGGAGAGGAAGGAGTTTGGGACCCACCCCAGAAGAGGAATTTTGGGGCCCTGTAGGGGACTTATCCTTAGATTTATCCCCACCTTTCTCTTGGGACTTAGTAGAATCTTTCTTCTGGTCACCACCCTGATTTCTAGTTTTTACTCTGGTTCTGACCCATTTGTCTGCCTTCTTTCCCAATTCTTGGGGAGAGGTCAGATCAGAGTCCACCAGATACTGGTGCAAAAGCTGGTTTTGACAATTATTAAGGATCTGCTCCCTCATAATCAAATTGTACAATCCTAAAAAGTCATGCACTTTGTTGCCATGTATCCAACCTTCCAGAGCCTTTGTAGCACAATCTACAAAATCAACCCAGTCTTGAGTCTGAGCTTTTGGGTGTCTCTGAACTTCAACCTATACTGTTCAGTGGTTAGGCCAAACCCATCTATCAGAGCACTCTTCAAGACTGTGTAATTGTCAGCATCCTCTTCTCTTACAGTGAGGAGCTTGTCTCTACCTTTGTCTGCAAAGGAGAGCCACAAGATTGCTGCCCACTGCCTCTGGGGGACCTTCTGAACTTTACAGGCCCTCTCCAGTGCAGTTATCCATTTGTGGATGTCATCCCCACTCTGGTAGGGAGGGACAATCTTGTTTAGATTTCTATGGTCATAAGACCTGTCCCTATCTCTAGGGATATTGCTGCCACCATGGGACTCTAGTCCCAACTTTCTTCTCTCTCTAAAGAGATCTAGGGATTCTCTATCTAAAGCCAATTGCTTCTTCCTGATCTCTAGTTGAGTTTCCTCATACTGGACCAGTCTCTTTCTTCTCTCATGAGAGGATTCCCTCCTGTGAGAAGAAACAGAGCTCCCTATAGAGGTGCCAGAGTGGTTAGACTCCTGAGAAGGAGACCTAGACTTTCTGAGCACACTCATAATCCTTCCTGGGGGACAAAGGTGTGGTTCTCCAGATCCTCATCTTCATCTTCCCCAGAAGGGATTGGGTTTTCCAGGTCAGGGTCATTGTCACCCTCCTGGTCAGTTTCAGAGGGGGGCTGGGGGTAGTAGTACCCCTGGCCCCTTCCTCATCTGCTGGCCCACCCTCTGCTCCTACCCCTTCAGTCTCTGAAGACTTACTAAGATCATAAGCCACCAACAACTCCTGGAGGTGTTGGGTGGTGGGACTTTGGCCTGTCCTTAATTTCCTCACGTTACACAAAGCTCTCAGTTCCAAGAATGGGAGTGTGTCATACTTGGAGGGGGAAGCTCCATGGCTTCCTGCAGGGCATCTTTGGATCCTGCTTTTAAAGACATTACTAGTGTGGTGTGGTGTATGCACTACCTACTCTAGTGTGGCCTACTAAACTCTCTTGAGTTGTAGAAAGGGTTGTGCTATCCCTTAACACACAACTCTAAGTTCAGTAGAACTTACTGATATTCTAAGCTTAAATTATATGTACCTTAGGTACCTTTAGTGGTTTTCAGTTGATCAATTCAATTGAGATTATCTGGTAAAACAATAGCAAGCTGGAATCCCACACGCTGCACACCAATGTGAGAAGTTGGCCTGGCATATGCTGTCCACTAATTATAGTGGGCACCTTGCACCAGTCCAAATCGACTCTTATGGTAGGTAGGTTAAAGACAACCTTATTGAAAGCTATCCTAGTGGTAGCTATGGAGAGCAGCCTTCAGGCTAAGTCTTGAAGGAATGTAAAGCAGCATGTTTTACCAGTCTATAATCTCTTGAGTGACCAAATGAAAGAGCACCACACCAGGTATATATTCAAAATATATGTATTTATTACTAAACACACCCTCTAGTCTCTTTATGAGGCTAGAGTTCGAAGTACATAGGTTATAAGATCTTAAATCACAGTAATAGCACAAATTCACGTTTGGGCCCTAGGGGCGTACCAAACCATATACCAATAAAGTGGTATGCGAACCACGACTGAACTAGACACTAGGCCTAGAGCCTCTAGAAGTGCTTGGACCACAAGGAACCACCCAAGGTAGTGACACAGGGGACCCACGGGAGACGCGTGCAGTGTAAATACACAACCGCGATACGCCGTTAACTTCTATGGAGAAAGTCGGGATCGGGAAAATAGAGGAAAGGGACACTTAAAAGAGGACTAGGACAAAACCCTTTGAGATCTAGGACTTTGAAGAGTCTCTACCCACGGGAGCACCGGAGTACTCGTGTTACCTCACCCAGGGAAGCCGGGTGCATAGGTGCCTTTCGGGGTCGGGTTTCGCTCGTCGGTTCTTATGGCGATCTGCTGCAAAGTGCTGCTGGCGACCAGGAGAAAAGTGTCCGGGTGGATCCAAGAGTGGATCGGAGTTCTAGAAGAACCTGAAAGCAGAGGGGACAGAGTCTGGGTCACTAGCCAGTGACCAGGGAGGCGATGGACAGATGCCCACCGATGTCGAGTGCTTCAGGTTCGATGACGGTCGTCTTGACTCTTCAGCCACGAGGTCCGGGAGGCGTTGTCGGCGACCAGGAGCAGGATTCGGGCTGTTGCTCGATGTCTGTCGAGTGCAGAGGTGTCGGCGACCAGATTGGACCCAACAAGCCTTGGCAACGGCAAGTCTCAAGTAAGATGTAGATCGTCGATGATGCAGACCAGCAAGGTCTGGGGGACTCACCCAGCGAGGGTAAGTGAGGGCAGGCCTGGAGCAACCAGACTGCTAAGTAAAGAAAAGATTGGCCTTCGTTAAGGGCTACTAGCCAACAGGCTAGCGACCGCGAAGGAGCCTCGTGACGCCGCACGTGGAGCTGGCTTACAGGACACTCGTGGAGTGGGGGCCAGTGATCTTCGGTGCAGGTGGTGCTGGAGGCTAGGGCTACTCGGAGCCCAAAGCACGACTTCTTGGGAGACCCAGAAGATGGTGCACTTGCAAATGTGTTCGGTGTCCAGGGGTCACGGTCTCAAGTCACCCACGATAGCCACGGGCCTCAGCTTTGCTGGGGACTCAGGGTAGCCTCGGGAAAGTCTGAGAATCCACCTCTTGCGATGACTTCGGCGTCCGACGGAGCTTCAGTGATGCGAACCGGACAGATGCTTCTTTGGTGCCTGCCAAGCAGGGAGTCACTCCTTGACCCCAAGGGAGATTCTTCAGTCCTCTAATCGTGAGTAGAGCGTCGAAGGTCCAGGATTCTGTTTCAGAGTTTCGTCCAGGTATAATCTAATCTTGCTGTGGCAAGGGTTCCCCATTTTAACTAGTAAAACAGGGAGGGACTAACTCTATGACCCCACCTATTGGAGGGTCAAGGGAGGGGGTGGCTACACCCACTTCCCTTTGTCCAGTTTCGCGCCAGAGCAGGGGCAGGTAGCCCCTGAGCTGGTTTGAACTGGCATATGCACAGAGGAGCCTTTTGCTCCCCCAGTGCAGGACTTCAAAGCACTCTAAGAGTGCACCCACCCAGCCCCAATACACATTATCCTGTCTGGGGAGGTGGTCACACCTCCCTGCAACAGGAAACCTATTGTCCAGGCCTCCCCTGCCGGAGTTTCGTCCAGCAGCAGGAGGCCAGACTTGTGTCTGTGGCAGCAGCATCCATTTTGTGATGCCAGGGCTTCAGAAAGAAGTTACCGGGTAAGCCAGAGTTAACATGTCTTTCCCTCTAGAAGGGTGGAATGCTACCCCGCCGCCAGGATTGGCGGGGGTAGTATTCCAAGATGTTTGACACCAAACACGACATGTTTAGGTGCAGCCATTCCAAAGTTAGCATTTTACCGCGAGGATATAATGCGCTTAAGAGTATATGGTCAGGCTGCACTACAAACAGCATCAGAGATGGTCTCCGAACGCTGCAGAGGGGCCCTGCTCATGCAGGGGCACCCTCTCACATAGGAACCATGCACTCTGCCTTTAGGATTGATAAGGCCTGCCTTAGGAGTGACTTATAGGTTTCTAGGTGTGTATGTATTTCGTGATATAGGTAACCTATATCACAGTAAGGGGTGCATGCACCACCTTACCCAGGCTGCAGTAGCAGACCTGTGGTGTCAGTTTGGATGGCCTTCCAGGGGTGGCATAATACATGCTGCAGCCCCTGGCAGGCCTCTGAGGTACCTATGCCCTTGGTACATAGTATACCATATACTAGGGACTTATAAGGGCACTCCAGATCCCAATCAGAGATGTGCCTAAGGCACATGGAATCCATTTTACAGAGAAAGCAGATAGACTGGGGCCCTGAATAGCAGGATCCCAGTCCAACTAAGTCATAAACCAGCAAAACACCATAAAAAAAGTGGGGGCAACCATATAGTCAGATTCCACCTTCCTACATAGAGGATACCATCAACCAAAGTTTTGGTGGTAAGGCACCAGGCCAAGATGGTGTCCCAGTCGATTTAATAAAAAGTAATGTATTTGTTGGGCTACTCTTCCTACTAATGTTTTCAACAATCTTGCCTGCTCCATGATAACTGTTACTTGGGGTACATCTATCATCCTACCCATATATAGAAAATGGGGATCGCTCACTACTGGGATGTTATGGGCCTATTTCATTAATTGATACTAGGGCCAAAATCCTCGGGCGAGCAACCTACAATAGAATCAAAGAATGAACCCAGGCTGAGTCAGTTCTATATCCCTGTCAAGATGGGTTCAGGAATAAAGTGGGGATGGTTCAAATCCAAATTTAGTTTTGTACAAATACACAGTAGACAAACAAACTCCTCTGTATCTTGTATTCCTGGACTTATCATCAGCATTTGATTGAATAAATTCATTCAAAATATGGCATATGCTTATTGCACGTGGTATGGACATAACATTAGTGCACTTTCTTGCATATTTGCACAAGGATATGAAGGCAAGGGTTTGTATCAGCAAACAGGGAGATGTCTCTGGAGACATAGATATTCACAGGGGTGTGTACTGGCTCCTCTTTTATTTATTTTTTATATCAATGAGCTTCATCCCTTTTTAATGTGCATTACCCCTGATGTACCAAAATATTTGTGGCAAGCTGTTACCTACACTGCTTTATACGGAAAACTGAGTGCTCATGGCATATACCCCTAGGGTACTGCGTCAGTTTGTGTTTGCCTTTGTGAATTTTATGGCTGCACTAGATTTGCAGACACATTTTTACAAATTGCAAATCATCGCATGTGGCCCAAAGTGTAAACAACTTCCACTTTTGTCAGTTGGTTCTAACTGAGTAGCACTAGCACCTTTCTGTACTTTGGGGTTATCTTTTCTGCGCGAGGGTCATGGGCACCTAACATTGTGCATCGCAATACCAAATTGTCCGAGGCCATTGGTTCTTTATGCAGCCTCCTGCAACCAGCAGGGGGTGGTTCTCTTGCCCCTTGTTACAAATATATAAGTCCCAATGTATTCTGATTGCTATGGATGGGGCTGAGGTATGGGGTATCTCGCAATGGGAGGTGATTTAGCTTGAAGAGAACAGATTCTGTAAGAAACTCCTGTCAGTCCCCATATTATCCTCCCATTTTATCTGTCATAAAGAGCTTGGGCTTCCTTATTTAGAAGATCGGATTAAAGCCCGGCCTGAGTTACTGTGGCTTGCAATCTGGAGGTACGAGGAGGCTGCTTTATCGAAAGATATTATATTGGATTGCCTTTCCCCTTATAGAGGACTTCTCATCCCTTGGCTGGCTTATGTAAAGTCCGAATATTGTAAGATTGGAGTACAATCTGCCTTTAAGGACCCGATAACTTGAAACTGCCTAATATAAAAGGTATGTCAAACAAGCACTTTATAATTTTGAGTACTCCCGACGACTAAGGGAAGCGGAAGGGAAAACCAATGTTGCTGCCTACTTAAGTCTGACTGTATTTGATCACCCTACACACTATCTCTGGTGTGCACAGGGCTGCTGGGAACACTCTCTATTATTTCGTTTTAGATCTGACACAATATATCTGTTATGTTTCCCACTGGGTTTCACAAAGAACCTTGACGTGAGGCCTTGCCCCTGCGACAAAGTGTCCGGCCAATCAATTTTACACTTTACATTTTTCTGTAAATTTTATGTAAGGTACACCAGACTTTTTTTTAAATTTCATTTTTAAAAATGAGTTGTCATAATATTAGACAATGTAGGCCAGCTTTTTAGTTTTTAATTCAATTATCTGATGGGGAAGCTATTTTGCACATTGGGGACTTTTTAAGATCTGCTGCACGAGCTCGTAGAACCATGTTGCCTTAAACCCTGCTGCCAATATTGCTACATTGTACCTGTTTTCATCATTTTATCTTCTTTTAATGGATTGTATGTCTTTACTATGTTTCATTGTTTACGCTGTATGATGCTTTTATGGATGTTGCTTGCATCTGAATAAAGTCTTTTTCAATTGAATTTAATTGAAGCTTCATTCAGTGGAAACAGCCAAACGGCTGCGAAGCATGAAAGCCCATTTGGAAATGCAAGCTAACCCTTCTGGAAATTGAAATGAGATGGCGCCTGCTACTTGTAAGAGATGTCTAGATATCAGGCGAAAGGAGAGAGAATTGCAGGAGAGTGGGTTGTTTAAACCATTTTCCACTGCCAAGAAAGCCTCGTGCTCTGTCAGAAATGCCCAACTCAGGTTGACCCAAGTCCTAGCCCAATCTCTTTCTAAGGAAGATAGAGTTCTCTCTGATGGAGAGGCTGAAGTAATCAACTGGAACTGTGGGCACTCTCGGTTCATCTTTCCCAGATGGAACCAGCTCTGGGAAGTCAGTGTAAAGACTCTGTTAGTTGAAAAAAAGTCAGCTCATGTCAACCCTGCCATCATTTCATCAGTTCCTTCAGCCTCAGCTAGCAGTGATACCAGCAGTCCTATCTGCCTGCTACAATATCCAGTTATTTTCCAAAGACTGGTCTCGAGTACTTACATAATCTTGAGGTACACATGATGACAGCCAACATATCTGGGGGGAGATTAGCACAGCAGGCCTCTTCGTGCAAGAAGTATCTGGATCTAAAGCAGCACGGGTCATATCGACGAAGGAAGTGATCAAACGTGGATCTGGATCATCAACTTACCCTTCAGCAGATTTGCAAGGAGCTAAGATTATAGTCCATGAGTTCATAAATTAGATAAATGGCCCCATAAGACCCCGAGCAATCATGATTGACCAAGATTATGAGATGAACGAGCCACTATCTATGCTGAGCTATGTGCTTTACCTAAACATATTCTGGTGAAAATGTAAGAGATAAAAAAGAATCATAAGGAGATGGCAAGGACAATTGAGAACAAGCTAGACTCAATTGATAAAGGCTTGCAGGTTTTAAACTCCAGATGTGCTGAAGTTGAACAAAGAATTTCAGATTTGGAGGACGCGCAATGGTCTCACTCAGAAACGAAGTCTCAGCTTCTAAAAGATATGCATAATGTTAAACATAAGGTGGAGGACTTGGAGAACGGGTCCCAGCAGTCAAATCTAAGCCTGGTGAGGATTCCCAAGAACGTAGCACAAAATAGGGATTTAATTGAGGAAACATCCAAGTTGCTATCCAAATATGTCCTGTGTGGTCAGCACACAGATTTTTCTATTGCAAGAGTCCACAGGGTCCCTCCCACCCCACCTAAGGCAGACACAGAACCGCAGACCATTTTGGTCTATTTCCACGATTTTGGAATCTGGGAGGAAGTTCTTAGAAAAGCAATTCAAATGAGTTCTTTTAAGGTGGGACCTCACTTTTTCTTTAAAATCTTTCAAGACCTTCGGTATAAAATCTCCCAACACTGCTGGGAATTTTAATGCCTGTCTGAAGCAAGCCCAGGTCCAGTTGCTGCAACCTGCTAAACTGAAAGTTCTGTGGGGGAGGTCAGTTTCATGTTTTTACTGTATCTTCAGAAGCAGAACATTTATGTCTCAAATGGGTAGCTCGAGTGGTGAGAACTAATAGCTCCAGGCCAACATGGGTGCAGGCATAATGCACCAACGAAACAGAGGGGCTGGCTACTCTCAGCTTCCATGGGCTAGGAACACCCGGTTTGAGGAAAGGAAGGGAAAAGGGTGGTGCTGGGGGCATGGGTGCTTTAGGTGATGGTGGGCACTGAGAAAGGGGGGTTTGATGCAAGGGGGAAAATTGCTGGGGTACAGTTGAATGAAATTGTATTACAAGATAAGCAGATTGCATGGTTATTGCTTTTAGTGCTTACTGTTCATATCAAATAAATGTCCAGGGACTTAGATTTTCTAAAAGATAAAATTAGTTATAGTTAGCTATAATGCTAATGGTTTGAATAACAAATGGAAGAGGGATGCTGTTTCTTAAGTCTGCAACTATATATTTCTACAATCATTCTTTTACAGAAAACCAGCTTTGTTAGGGGTAAATAAATAAATTGAACTATTCCTGGATTAAAGAACATTTTGTTTTCATCTGCTACAGTTTCACATAGAAACACTCCAGTGATATTAGCAAAAGAGCAGATGTGAGCTGCTTGCCCCCCTGTGGTTGATGAAGATGGTGTCTGGTTAATAGCCCCAATATTGATTCACAATACAAGATATAATATTGCCTCTTATTATTATTCATGACAACCTTAGACCTTTTCAGTCTCCAATTGGAATTTTAACTTTTTTCCCTCTCCCTGCTTTCATTCCTCAGACTCTAACAGCACTAACATAAGAAGTGGACGGAGCAGATCTTTCATGATTTTTGCACCAGGCTAGGAGTGCAAGGTGTTTGCTGACAGTTGAATCTGACTGTTAGAGGGTATTTTTGTTTCTCGTAATGATATAGGTCAGCTTCTAGAAAAGATCTATTTCTATCTTCTTTCAATATCTCAAACATTTACCAGTATTATCATGTGGGTGTTTTATTTGAATCATTTGGTTATTATTTTAAAATTTCAGCTGAATGGTCCAAAAATAGAGAGGCGATGGACTATGGAGACATTTTTGCTGTTTCAAAATACCAACATTTAGACACTATCTGTGAGAAATTGGGTTGTTGGTTGACTGGGGTGTGAGCCCCAGTGAAGTAACAGCCACAATCCCCTGCAGGGTGAAGCACAAAATGTCCCTAAATTAACCTGTGCTTTAGCACAAAAAACAGTCAAACTTAACTTAGAGGCAATGTATAAAGTATTTATGCAGCACACAAACAGTAATAAAGTGTAAACACAACACAAGAAAAATCACAAACAATATAGAAAAGGAGAGTAATTTGTAATAAAATATTTGAGCCCTAAACAACAAAAACCCAATCAATAGAACCAGAGTTATGAATTTTTAAAGTTTTTAGTAAAAACTAGTGCCAAAAAGATCATAGTGCTGACCGCGGACATCTGGTCGCACAACATTGGGTCAAAGTCGAAAAATATGGCCGGCCACAATGGATAGCAGTTCGAATACAAGTAGTCGATTGGGCCTGGTCAGCGCCTACCTTCAAACTTCAAAATATTCTTGAGAAAAAGGTTCTGAGAAGGTAAAGTTCAGTAGAGCAAGGCTACAGGAGGTGTCCGAGGAGGAAGCGTCATAGTTGAAAGGCCTTGGGTCGAACCCACAGTGAAGATTTCCACGTTCGGTCTTAGTCACCCAAATGGAAGTTGAACATCTCCAGCGGGATGAGGCAGAGGGATGTAGCCAAAAACAATTCCACAAGGTCAGATAACCTTTGGCGATGGACCGCTGAAAAGGATTTGCTGCTACAGAGAAGAGCATAGCGGGAGGGGCCACAAAGTAAATTTGACCAATGATGTACCTTGGGCAGATAGACAAGCAGGTTGGTCCCACTCTTCTCCTCGTTCTCAGAACAGTTTTTAGCCAAAAAAGCTTCTAAGCCCCAACTTTTGGATTGTGGCTATCTGGGTACCTTTAGCACCACTTTCAAGGGTCTAGGACTGGAGGGCACTACGTGTAGAGTCAGGACTCACTCAAGCTGGGTCCAAGTGCAGGTTCAAGATGAAGGAAGCCTTTTGTGTCCCTGGAGCTCTGTACAGGACCCAGCAAACTAGCCCTTGTGAGCCACTCAGGAGGTCCTGGGACATTTGAAGATCCAGTCCGTGTCCCCAGGCAGAAGGTAGCAGAGCAGCAATACAAACAGGGCTGCAATCCAGCAGGTCAGCAGTCTTTTAGAGCAGCAGCCCAGCAGAGTGGCAGTATTTCCAGCAACACAGCAGTCCTTCTTCCTGGCAGAGTATCTACAGATCTAGAAGTGTACTGAAGAGTTGGTGTCTGAGGTCCCCTTTTTGTACTCTGGGGCTCTGGTTCTGGAAGGTGGGAGAAGCTTCTAGACAGTGACTTTGAAGTGCATGGAATTTCCTGACTCCCTTGGTTCCAAGCTGGCTACAATAACAATGTGGGGTCATTAGGCCCTTTGTGTGAAGGCAGAGACCAGGCTATTCAGTTGCAAGTTGGGCTGTGCTCAGCTCCGCCCCCATCCTGTAAGCAAATGGCCCTTTGAGGCATGCCTAATCCCTCTATTGTGTGACTGTCTGAGAGGAATTCACAAAGTCTAACTCTCAACTACACCCAGTCACGTGGCCCATGACAGCTTGTAGGAACAAAAGGGCTAAGGGAAGGAAAGTTCCAACTTTCTAAAAGTGGCATTTTAAAAATTGTAATGAAAATCTGACTGTACCAATAAAGAGGGTTTATCATTACAATTTCATCGATACCAAACATGATATGGCCAAATGCTCCCCATTAGGAATTGCAGCTTAATAAATGTAATGAGGAATCCCCAATGTTATCTTAAGGGATTGGTAGACCTCACAGTATTGTAGCGTTTTAGCGGAGTGAGAACAAGCATTTTAGCACTGGGTAGCAGAGGTAACGTGCACAGAGTCGAAAGGCCAACAAAAACAAATTTGATCAAATATTTCAGGGAATTAGGTAAAACGTTTGGGAGAAGACCACCCTAACACGGGTCCCCCCAGCTGAAAGTGGGGAGAACTATCCAACCTCCTGGGAGTTCTCATCACTAAGGCGGAAGAACCTGCATAGACCATCAGCATTGTAGTGTTCTGAAACAGGTCGGTGTTCTACCATAAAATTGATTCCCTAGGGAGATGGACCACCTCAACAATTTTAGATTCTCACCCCTCATTTGCATTAGCCACCTAAGGGGCCTGTGGTCTGTCTGAACCCAGAGGTGAGTTCCAAAAAAGTATGGTCTCAGCTTCTTCAGTGCCCAGACCACATCAATGGTTTCTTTTTCAAAACCACTCCACCTGTGTTCCCTGGGAAGTAAACTCCTGAGATGAAAACTACTGGTTGGCCTAGGCCCTCTTTAATGTCTGTGATAGAACTGCCCCTATGCCATGCCATCATCAGTGATGTCATCTGTGATGTCACTCACCATGTCATGAGTGATTTATTATGTGAGGTCATAAGCGGTGCTGTTACATCCCCTCTTCCCCTTCCTTAT
>CAWUFW010032443.1:0-13929 GCA_963921515.1 Calotriton arnoldi | reverse complement strand
GTATGCTTGGTTCAGTTACGTATTGCTGTTAGTGACTAAACTGGGTGAATGTCTGTATCCGTCTGTCTGTTGCTGTGTAGAGTGGCTGCATGTGTTTGTGAATAGCTAAATGAGTGTCTATATGAGTTATTGAATGCTTGTCTGAGTATCTGTATGGGTGCCTGAGTGTTTGTGTGGGAGGGTGTGTGCAACTCTGTGCATAGATGTGTGAGTGGGTGATTCACTGGGTGGATGGTTTCAGAGTGCATCTGTGATAGACTGTATGGGTGGGTAAGTGTGTGTAAGAGTGTGTTAGTGAGTGAATGTATGTCCCAGTGGTACATGTGTGAGTAACTACATATGTGAAAGGCAGTATATATGTGTGTTGGAGTATATAATAGCTATAAGCAAGAGTGACTGATTGTGATAGTGGCTGTATGGATGAGTGTGTGCTTGTATCTGTGATTGTATAAGAGCGTAACAATGTGCTACTATTTGTATGAGTAAAGTGAGCTGGTGTGTGTATAACTGTATAGGTGAGTAAATGGCAGTGTGTTTAATTATTTGCATGACTGACTAGGTGTGTGAGTATCTCTATGGATGAGTGGCGTTGTTTGAGTGTCTATATAGGAGTAAGAGTGCATATGATAGTCCTGTACTGAGTGACCGTAAGTATGAGTGACTGTGCGGGTGAGTGAGTGGATGTGTGTGTGTAGACCTAAGAATCAGTGAGTGGGTATGTAGTTATTGGTGTTGGAGTGTCTATGGTTTTGCGAATGGCAGTCTGTAATTTAGAGTGGGTGTATCAAAGGTTATATTAGGGTGTGAGGAGGTGCATCAGATTATCACGTGGATGATGTCATCAGTGATGTCATTTGAGATGTCATCAGTGATGTCATCAGTGATGTCACTGACCATGTCATGAGTGATGTAATATGTGGCGTCATCAGCAGTGCATTGCGAGGCGCGAGTTATAGTTAGCTGAACTACCTATAACGGGAATTTCACGGGTTTTGTACGAGTGCAATGTCAAGTAACTAAAACTGTCCCTAAAACCTATGGTTTTTTCAGTGAATTTCAAAGGTTTTTAAATGCTAATTTGTAACTATAACGTGTCTGAAACCTATGGTTTTTCAGTGAATTTCAAAGGTTTTTAAATGCTAATTTGTAACTATAACGTGTCTGAAACCTATGGTTTTTCAGTGAATTTCAAAGGTTTTTAAATGCTAATTTCTAACTATAACGTGCCTGAAACCTACGGTTTTTTCAGTGAATTTCAAAGGTTTTGTAAATGACAATTTTTAAATGTATTAATTGTTATATTAATTTTTTTCATACTGATTTACTACATTTTTAGAAACAATTTTTTTACATATTTTATTTTTAAATTACATTGTAATTACATTATACATTACATTACAAAAAATACTTTCTCAGAATGAATTACTTTAGTTTAAATACTTTGCAGATAGGCAATAGACTTTTAAGTACAGTAGTTACAGTTGTTGCAATGGGCAACACATTTTCAAACACAATGCAACATTCAGCTCAATGTGAATTTCTAGTTAAATGCAATTAGTTACTTTATGGATTACTTTTGTAACCACAGGACTGGATCCTAGATTCAGTCCTGGTACATCTCCTGTAAACAGTTGAGTAAAAGCGTTTTGGTTACAGTCGTGATTTTTAAGGAATATTATTGTATTTTAAAAGTTGACACTTAGAAACTTTTTCTCATAGAATCACCAATGTTATCCTATGGAAGGAAATTCACTTAGCAGGTAAAAACTGTTATCGTTACTTTTTCTTACTCAGTGTTGGATCCTGGATCCAGCACTGGTGCATCTCCTGTAAACAGTTGAAAAAATGCGTTTAAGTCATACAGGCGATTTTTAAGGAATATTTGTAGTTTGTGAAAATCAACACTTGAAACTTTTTGCTGAAAACCAGTCAATCTTAGCCTATGAAGGAAATTCAAGTTACCGGTAAGTACGGTTAAAATTACTTTTGAGGATCAGTACTGGGCTGAAAGATGCAGCACTGAGGTCTCTCCTGATAACAGGTGAGTAAATCGGAATTCGTATTTCGGCTGATTTTAGAGGAATATTTTAAAGTTCCAAAACTCCACACTTAGAAGAATTTCCAAGTGAAACCAGTCAATGTTAGCCTATGGAAGGAAATTCAAGTTACTGGTAAGTACGGTTAAAATTACTTTTCAGGACCAGTACTGGGCTGAAAGATGCAGCACTGAGGTCTCTCCTGATAACAGGTGAGTAAATCAGAATTCGGATTTCGGCTGATTTTAGAGGAATATTTGTATGTTTCAAAAATCAACACTTAGAAACTTTTCAGCAAAAAGCAGGCAATGATATCCTATGGAAGGAAATTCAAGTTACTGGTAAGTACGGTTAAAATTACTTTTGAGGATCAGTACTAGGCTGAAAGATGCAGCACTGAGGTCTCTCCTGATAACAGGTGAGTAAATCGGAATTCGTATTTCGGCTGATTTTAGAGGAATATTTTAAAGTTCCAAAACTCCACACTTAGAAGAATTTCCAAGTGAAACCAGTCAATGTTAGCCTATGAAGGAAATTCAAGTTACCGGTAAGTACGGTTAAAATTACTTTTCAGGACCAGTACTGGGCTGAAAGATGCAGCACTGAGGTCTCTCCTGATAACAGGTGAGTAAATCGGAATTCGTATTTCGGCTGATTTTAGAGGAATATTTTAAAGTTCCAAAACTCCACACTTAGAAGAATTTCCAAGTGAAACCAGTCAATGTTAGCCTATGGAAGGAAATTCAAGTTACTGGTAAGTACGGTTAAAATTACTTTTCAGGACCAGTACTGGGCTGAAAGATGCAGCACTGAGGTCTCTCCTTATAACAGGTGAGTAAATCGGAATTCGTATTTCGGCTGATTTTAGAGGAATATTTTAAAGTTCCAAACTCCACACTTAGAAGAATTTCCAAGTGAAACCAGTCAATGTTAGCCTATGAAGGAAATTCAAGTTACCGGTAAGTACGGCTAAAATTACTTTTCAGGACCAGTACTGGGCTGAAAGATGCAGCACTGAGGTCTCTCCTGATAACAGGTGAGTAAATCGGAATTCGTATTTCGGCTGATTTTAGAGGAATATTTTAAAGTTCCAAAACTCCACACTTAGAAGAATTTCCAAGTGAAACCAGTCAATGTTAGCCTATGAAGGAAATTCAAGTTACCGGTAAGTACGGTTAAAATTACTTTTCAGGACCAGTACTGGGCTGAAAGATGCAGCACTGAGGTCTCTCCTGATAACAGGTGAGTAAATCGGAATTCGTATTTCGGCTGATTTTAGAGGAATATTTTAAAGTTCCAAAACTCCACACTTAAAAGAATTTCCAAGTGAAACCAGTCAATGTTAGCCTATGGAAGGAAATTCAAGTTACTGGTAAGTACGGTTAAAATTACTTTTCAGGACCAGTACTGGGCTGAAAGATACAGCACTGAGGTCTCTCCTTATAACAGGTGAGTAAATCGGAATTCGTATTTCGGCTGATTTTAGAGGAATATTTTAAAGTTCCAAAACTCCACACTTAAAAGAATTTCCAAGTGAAACCAGTCTATGTTAGCCTATGGAAGGAAATTCAAGTTACTGGTAAGTATGGTTAGAATTACTTTTCAGGACCAGTACTGGGCTGAAAGATACAGCACTGAGGTCTCTCCTGATAACAGGTGAGTAAATCGGAATTCGTATTTCGGCTGATTTTAGAGGAATATTTGCACAATGGTGAAGGGAGGGGCGGGGCCTGAGGTTACATCTGTGCAAACGCGCCCCGTGGCGCGTTTTAAGTTGGGGGATTAAGTCCCCTTGAATCCTGAGGGTCCCTAGGTGCCAACTAGCCCACCAGGAACCTCCAATATGCGCCAGAGGGCTGCGTTGCAGAGACGTGTAGAGAGGCCACACCCTTTTACACCTCTCTGCAACGCAGCTCTGTGGCGCTTTCTGGATGTACCTGTTGGGCTAGTTGGCCCCAGGGACCCTCAGGATTGAAGGGATTTAATTCCCATCTTAAAACGCGCCACGGGGCCTGTTTGCACACATGTCACCTGAAGCCCCGCCCTCCCTTCACCACTGTGCAAACGCGCCCCGTGGCGCGTCTTAAGTTGGGGATTAAGTCCCCTTGAATCCTGAGGGTCCCCGGAGTCCAACTAGCCCACCATATACCTCCAAAAGCGCCACAGAGCTGCGTTGCAGAGAGGTGTAAAAAGGGTGTGGCCTCTCTACACGTCTCTGCAACGCAGCCCCCTGGCGCATATTGGAGGTTCCTGGTGGGCTAGTTGGCCCCAGGGACCCCCAGTATTCAAGGGGAATTCGTTCCCCCTCTGCAAACGCGCCAGGGGCGCGTTTGCAGAGTGGTGAAGGAAGGGGCGGGGCCTGCGGGCCCGATCGTTTTTTTTTTTTTTTTTGTCCCCTGAAGGAGGGCTGTGTAGCCCCCTTCCTTTTTTCTCTTTTTGGGCCCTGGGGACCCCATCCCCCAGGGCCTTACCCCTTTTCAAATTACAAAAAAAAAAAAAAAACGGGAAGGGGGCCGCGTGGCCCCCTTCCCTGGGCCTGTATTGGCCCCGGGGACCCCATCCCCGGGGCATGGCCTCTATATTTATTATTTTGAGGGGGCAGCGTGGCCCCCTCCTCTGGCCATTTTAAGGCCCCGGGGACCCCATCCCCGGGCGGCCTTTCCATTTTTTAATATTATTATTTTTTTCCTTTTTTGGGGAGGGGGCCGCGTGGCCCCCCTCCCGAGCCCTACTTGCCCCGGGGACCCCATCCCCCGGGGCTGGCCCTCTCCGTTGGGGACTGTGGGGAGGTCCCCAATCCCCCCACAGTCCCGCCGGCTCCCCACGTCCCTTGGGAGCCGGCATTGCTCATTCCACATGGGGAGCAGCTGACATGCTGCTCCCCATGTGGAAAAGCAATCGCTTTGGATATTGGAAGAGAGAGCAGGTTTCCCTGCTCTCTCTTCCAATATCCAAAGCAGTTTGCTATGGCAGGACGGGAGCCGCGAGGCTCCCGTCCTGCCATAGCAAACTACAGTGTCCCGGGGGTAGGCACCCGGGACACTGCAGGAGCCGGCCCTGGGGGGTGGTGGTCCCCAGGGCCATCAAGGGCTCCAGGAGGGGGCCGCGCGGCCCCCTCCCATTCAGTACACAGCCCCGGGAGGTGGTGGTCCCCGGGGCTCTGGGGTCCGTAACGGACCCCCATATTAAAATGTTTAGTGCCCCGGGAGGTGGCGGTCCCCGGGGCGTGTGGGGGCTGGAGCCCCCAAAACTGGTTTTATATTTAATTTAAAAAAAAGCCCCGGGGAGGTGGTGGTCCCCGGGGCTGCGGGAGGCTCAGAGCCCTCCCGCACCATTTTAAAAAGCCCCGGGGGTGGCGGTCCCCGGGGCTTGGGGGCCCTTGAGGCCCCCACACATTAAATTATCCCCCCCACCATGCCCCCGGGACTTGGGCCACCCGAGGGCCAGTTAGCTATCGAAGCGCGGGAGACCGCGCTTCGATTTTTTTTTCGGCAGGATTCGCGCACCCTGAGCGCATCCTGCCGATTTTTTTTATAAAATGCTTTTTTGCCCAGGGGGTCCTTGTGGGACCCCTGAGCAGGCCTAGGGGTTAGGGTGTTTCTACCCTGCCCCCTTTGTGCGTTTGCGCACTTGTTTCTTTTTTTCTCGGCGGGATACGCGCACCCTAAGCGCATCCCGCCGATTTAAAAAAAAAATCTTTTTCTGCCCAGGGGGTCCTTGTGGGACCCCCTGAGCAGACCTAGGGGTCAGGGTGTTTCTACCCTGCCCCCTTTTGCGCTTTGCGCACTTGTTTCTGTCCCTCGGTTCTACCGAGGGACAAAATAACTGCCAACACTTCTTGATTTGGAGTGTTGACAGCCAATTAGCATGCAGCTCGTGATCGGGAGGGTACGCGGATCCGACGCGCCCATAGATATATATGTGATTTTAATTGTGAATTTCTCAGGAACTACTGAACGGATTTACACCATTTTAGCAAAAGGCACCAGTCTGAACCAAGGGCTACCTCTTTGCCAAATTTGGGGTAATTCCGTTCAGCAGTTCGGGCTGTAGCTGCGACTAAAGGTCCCTATGGAAAAATGAATGGGGAAAACGCGTTTTGGGACCCCCTTTTTCTCGGCCCCGCTTGACGTATCACCCCGAGACTTTCAGGGTAGGAGCGGACCGGAGCGCCCCAACAAGTTGGAAGCTTTCGCGAAGATTCGTCAACCGGCGCCAACGTTATTGCAAATAGAATGTCGCGGATTTCCTATGGATAATAGGTTGTAACTATAACTATCTACTGGCGACCGCCAGTAGATAATATATATATATATATATATATATGGAAGGAAAGTT
The DNA here is from genome assembly GCA_963921515.1 of Calotriton arnoldi. NCBI lineage: Eukaryota > Metazoa > Chordata > Amphibia > Caudata > Salamandridae > Calotriton > Calotriton arnoldi. The sequence continues at coordinate 7,555 of CAWUFW010032443.1, read as the reverse complement.
TCCGACAGGCGCCGGCTCCTCTCCACTCGGGGTCGGTGCGAGTTCCGGGTGTCGGATCCCGGCGGTAGATTCAAGGAAATTTCCTTATGAGCAATTCCCTCACACGGAAAAAAGAGACTCGCACTCCAGGGTCAATGTAAATAATATATAATTGGCAACGCGTTTCAATCAAACGATCTTCTTCACAAGCCAACATTTCACCTTTAGTGATCACCATTTAAAGTGTATTTACAACATAGAAGAAGGAGACATCAGGAACTACTGGGGGAGGAGGAGTTTAGGTTCCTCTACAAAAAACATCCAACGGCACCATGTTTTTACATGCTGCCGAAAATCCACAAAGACAAGGTCAACCCACCTGGAAGACACATAGTGTCTGCCATTGGGAGCCTACTTGAGAATGCATCCATTTTCCTGGATGCTTTCCTTTTCCCATATGTATTCAGTCTCCCCTCATATTGCAGAGACAGCACTGACTTCATCAACAAGATTGAGGGTATTACATGGCAAGAACATTTTTGGTTGGTGACAATAGATGTTGTGTCCCTATACACATGTATCAAACACAGGGAGGGCATTAATGCTTGCAAACATTTTTTTCAGAGATAGGTCTATCTTCTTGTATGAACAAACATGTATGCTAATTGAAATGCTGACTTTTTGCCTCAAAAACAATTTCTTCCTTTTTGAGGACAGGTGGTATAAGCAAATGATCGGTACTGCTATGGGAAGCTGCTTTGCGCCGAGCTATGCCTGTATGCTAATGGGATGGTGGGAGGAGCAGGTGGTTTGGAGTGACATGAATGAATATCTGACTAGACACATTGTGTTTTGGACCCGATATATCGACGACATCTTTATGATATGGGGTGGTACCAGAGCAGATTTGGACACATTTTTGAACATACTAGGGGACAATGAAGTGAATCTCCGTATTACGCATAAGTATGATCAGTTAGAGATGGACTTTTTGGATGTATGTGTACAGGTCAAGGAGGGGTGATGTCAACCAATTTACACAGAAAAGAAACCGCAGGGAACAGTCTTCTGCATGCTAAGAGCCACCACCCCCTAAACTCAAGTGGAGCATTCCGTATGGAGAGCTAATAAGGGCCAAGCGCAATTGCAACACTGATGTAGGATATCAGAAAGAGCAGAAAACCATGTTGCACAGATTCAGGAAGTGAGGCTATCCCGAGAAAGTTTTGAAAACAGCTAGTGACAGGGCAGCCTCCCAAGTCAGAGCGGCCTTATTGGTGAAAAGACCAGGCACCAAGGAGGGAAAGAATGACATTAGAATGATAACCAACTTCAACATTGAGGCAAATGCTGTTCGAGAAACCCTGAAAAAACACTGGCACATTGTTAAAAATGATCCAGTGATAGGAACAAAGGTCAGTGAGTATCCAATGATCACGTATAGGAAAGCACGATCCCTTAAGGACATGCTGGTAAACAGCTACATGGGTACTAGTAAACAACAAAGCTGGATACAGCAGCAGAAGGGTTTCCACAAGTGCAGGAAGTGCAAGGCCTGTAGCACAAGCAAGAACAGGAAAACATACCCATTGCCAACTGGGAAGACTGGGAACATAACCAAATTCATAAATTGTAACACTGACTACTGTGTATATGCTATAGTATGTCCTTGTAAAAAAATGTACATAGGAAGCACCATCTTCCCTGTGAAGAAAAGAATTCTGGAGCACATTAGAGCAATCAGGAATGTGGATTTGAGCTACTCTACTGCACGACATTGGCTGAGACACCATGATAAGAATGCTAACAGTTTATCTTTCTTTGGTGTTGACAGGATGGCAGCAAGCCCTAGAGGAGGTGACCGTGAAAAACAGCTGAGGGTCCTGGAGTCGAAGTACATCATACTTCTCGACACTAAGAACCCCTTTGGTCTGAACGAGGATGAGGAACTTTTTGTCCACATAGGATGAGTACAACATCTGATTAATTGACTTTCTCCTGCTTTCATGGTGATACATAATTTCTCTGTACATACTGTGTCTCGGAGAGGGCTCTCTACCTTGACACAGTGTCAGCAGGTTGGAAAACTTCACAGGAAGCATAGCCTGCATTATTTCCCATACCTGGGTTGAGGTATACTGATATTTTATTTTTCAAAACTCCTAGCTCCCTTCGGAGGATGTCCCTTGACTCCTTGCATGATAGCAATTCGTCTGCGGCCCAGATAGATTGCTCCCTTTGTTTTTCCCCCTTTTTTGTCATTTTTATTTTTAATTTTTCACCTCCACCTTACCACCCACTATATGCGTTGTTATCCCCCCTTAATAGGGCCCCTCCCTTCACTTTTGAGTTTAGTATTATTATTATTTTTGTTTAAAGGGATTTCATGGGATACACTAGAGTCTCCTTGTCTCTAACAAGGAAGAACCTTTTTCTTTCTAAGTCCTTTAGGACCAGAATTAGTGTTGAACTCTGTAAATATGATCACATCTTTGGGCCCATTCCTTTATGTAGTCGAGAATAGGCCACTTGGCCATCACGAAATCGCAGCCACAGGGCGAATTTGAAATGAAATAAACTGTGAATTTGTGTTTTTAACGCAGGATACGGGAGATTGGCTCTCCGAAAAATGTACATTACCAAGGTCTAATCAACTGCCACCTTCTATATGTTTGCACAATCGTATGTTTAAATGGTAAAATATTTCTTCTGGAACAAGATGAATTTTTCTAGAACAAGATGCTGTAAATATGTCATTTTATTCATTTTTGAATACGTTATAACCACTGACCGGATATGTAACCCCACGCCGGCAAAGAGTCTTTCTTTTGAATGAGAACCCGAAACAATATGTAGAGTATGTTTTCTATGTTTATACTACACTATGGTCCTTCTTCTATGTTGTAAATACACTTTAAATGGTGATTACTAAAGGTGAAATGTTGGCTTGTGAAGAAGATCGTTTGATCGAAACGCGTTGCCAATTATATATTATTTACATTGACCCTGGAGTGCGAGTCTCTTTTTTCCATGTGAGGGAATTGCTCATAAGGAAATTTCCTTGAATATATGAATATATATATATATATATACATATATATATATATATATATATATATATATATATATATATATATATATATATATATATATTTCAACCTCAACAGTATCCAAAAAGGAATCACCGCACACCAGGAGAATGAAATTCAAGCTTTTGACTTTTATTTGCAAACGTGCAAATTTCACCGCTTGCCACCACCAACGCGTTTTTACCCCCACGGTTCTTGTTCACGGTAATGTGAGTCCATCTTCTCTTTCACTTTATATACTCCTGGCCCATTCTTGCCAATGATGAGGCATTATGGGACATGTAGTTCCTCATCTCTAGTTACCAATGTTATTATTTACATTTCTGTTATTTTCTCATTGTCCCGGTTGCTGTGTCTTAGGAGTGTTGAGGTATTACTACTTTTTGTGGTACAATACTGCGAGCATCAGATCTGACAAATTGTTTAGTTGTTTTGTATGACACATTTTGCTGACTGCTCGCATTAATTTCTAGATGCGGGAGAGGGTGGTTGGACCTTTTCAACCTGGGTGGAATTACCAAGCATTTTTGCAGCTCCCGGCTCAGTGCCGGTCTATCTCAGCATTTACGATCAATATCGTGCTGTCGTATTTTAACGTTACGGCTTAGTGCCCCTGCACGCTTATGCTTTTGGAAGCCAAGTGCTTTACTATTTCTCTCTTGGTTATTAGTTCTACCATAATCCCTTTTCCTCCCCGAATTGCAAGCTCAGTGCTCGAATGATGTTGTTACAGCCTCCTCTTTCACTTACATCAGTACTGTTGACATAGTATACTCTTTGTGTCATTTGATTGTTCTTTCTTTACAAAGGTTAAGTCCTCTAATTGGGCATCATATTTTACAGATGAATGTATAATTCTTCGTCTCCGTTTAATCCATGTGGGGTCTATGTTCTAAACCTGATAATCATCCTGGATTCCAGTCTCCTTAGTTTCAGGGTTCTATTGCCTCCTCTTTCATGTTTTTGATTGTTGCTAGACCAAAGTACCTAATGTTGTGCCAGTCTTTGTCTTGATGTAGAATCAAGTGTTTAGCGATCGCATAATACATATCTCCATTTTGGATCGCTCAAAGGTGCTCCAGAATTCTCTTTTTGAGTGGGCATATGGTGCTTCCTATGTAGCGAAGTCCGCAGTAACATTCAATCACGTACACTACATAGGTTGACTCGCATGTGATTCTTTCATTTATATTGAAAGTCCTGCCCCTGAAGTCCTTGATTTCCTTCACATTTTTGCCTATTTTGCAGGCTTTTCATTTTGTACAGTGTATGAAGCCCTTTTGTTGGTTTTCTAACCAGTTGTTCTTGGGATCCGATGCAAAGTGACTCTTGATTAATTTGTCCTTTAGTGATGGTGCTTTGCGATATGTTACGCTCCGTCTTTCTCCTATTTTGTCCCCAATGTCCGGGTCTTTCTTAAGGGCATTTCAGTATTTTTGGAGGATATTGATGATTTTATAGTTCTCCTTACTATATGTAAGTATCAATCTGATGATATTGTCCTCCTTCTTTTTCTTTTCCTCTTTTTTAGTCATAAGAGTGGAAACTCGAGTCAGACAACTCGCCCTTTCTTTGCCTTGTTTGGCATCCCGGTACTTGTATCCTCTTTGCAAGAATCTAGTTTCTGTCTCTTGGAAGGTCTTCTCCATTTCTATGTCGTTCGAATAGTTTCGTCTCATCCTTACAAATTCCCCATAAGGAATACTCTTTTTCAGCTAGTCGGGATGGAAACTGTTACTGTGCAATATGCTGTTGGTTGCCGTAGGTTTTCTGTATATCTTGGTCTTGATGTGATTATTCTCTATGTACACTGTAACATCCAGAAATTGTATTTGTTCTTTACTGATGTTATGTGTAAATTGTAAGCCCACATTGTTATTATTAAGAATCTGCATGTATTCCAAGAATTCCTCCTGACTGCCATTCCAGATCAGGAAGAGATCGTCTATAAAGCGTAACCATAATGCCGTTTTAGCTGTATATTCCTCATTTTCCTCTCCAAGCTATGGTTTTCTCCCACCAACTCATGGTAAGGTTGGCATAGCTTGGAGAGAATGAAACTCCCATTGCGGTCCCGCATGTTTGGGAGTATATTTGGTTGTTGAAGAGGAAAATATTGTTTCTGAGACACAGTTCTATCATTTCCAAGAGCATCCTGGTGTGTTGTAGCTCCTGGACATTCCTTTGTTTCAAGAAGTAGCTTGTGGCAATCAAGCCTACTTCATGGCTTATAGAGGTATATAAGGATACCACATCTATAATTGCTAAGTGGAATTCTTCTTGCCAACCTGTGTTTGTTAGTATCCACAGGAAGTCCCCAGTGTCCTTGATGTGTGAGCTCAGGTTCGTAATTAGTGGTGCCAAATAGAAATCCACATACTCTGAGAGATTTTCGTATAGTGAGTTGCAACTCGAGATGATTGTTCTCCCTGGGGGATCTTTCAGAGTCTTGTGTACCTTGGGCAGGAAATATATAGTTGGCATGACTGGGCTATCATTTTTTAGGAAAGATGTTTCCTCATCCGTTATCAGTCCCTCTCGGTGCCAATTGTCAATTTTGAATTCCAACTCCAAGATTAGATCATTTATTGAATTCCTTATTAGTCTGGTGTAACTTTTTTTATCATTTAATTGTCTCATGGTTTCTCTGATGTAGTCATTTTGATTCAATAGCACCACATTTCCCCCCTTGTCTGCGGGCCCTATTATCAGGTCCTCTTTTTTCATAAGATCTTCCAGTGCCTGTCTTTCAGCCTTTGACAGATTTTCTTTCTTAATTGTATTGCATGTTTTATCCATTTGTTCTAGTTCATTCACCACAAGATCATGGAATACGTCAATTTTGTTACCGGGGCTGAGAACTGGACTTGCGCAGAATTGTGATTTCTCTGTGAAGAAAAATATTTCTGTTAGAATATTTTTGGATACCAGTACAAGACTGGCTAGTCTGTATAGTACCCACAGAGGTGGAAATGCAAAAGTCGTAACAGTACATTGTATCCCCTTAACAATGAATATGATTGTTTACTGGTTAAATGCCAATGTTATAGAAGTATTGGGTAAATATAAGCAATCTTCCCACCTTACAAGATGGGCGCCAAAGTTAACATACAGAGTGCCCTGTAAAGTCCTACTTTTATGGTGATGATTGATCACATGTATTTATGTTTGGAAATGGTAGACGTAAACTGACCCGTGAACAAGAAGCTTTTGCTTCGAAACGCGTCAGGACGTTTTTCTTTGTGTTGCCCTGAATTAAAAAATTCACGCTGAACGAAATTGAGCCCTGACCGTCTTGTGTTATTGGGAAAAAGACGAGTGCTGAGGATTGTAGGGGCTGCCACCCCGTCAGGGCCGCCGTCATGAGAGGCGAGGGAATCGGCATTCAAGCGGGATATATATAAAATGTGATCAAGACCCAGAGAGAGGTCGAAACACGTCTTTGCCATTAAAACGTTGAAATCTACTTACTGCAGCAATTGGAGTGGCTTGTTCTTCCCCGCCGAAGCTTTGTGGTTGGGGATTTTGGTGCAATATATATATATACATACATACATATACATATATATAGCAGACATAATCATCAGGGTAAAACACAAAACAAAAATATGCCTTAAAAATAAAAAAATCAAGTGTGCTTGCGATATTTCATAGCGGCATATGGATTGGTTACCAAGCAGCGACACAGTTGTTAATACTTGTTTCTCTTCCAGGAAATGAACTGGAGAGCATCAGAACATCTAAGGCTGAACAAAAGTAATCAATCAGATAAGTATTGCTTGGATATATTACATGGATTTGAAAGGTAGTCCTCCCCCGCGTTTACCGGCCAAGTTCGAGTATTGAAGCTTGCTCCTTTTCTTGTTTCTTTTTAACAGGATCGCGAAACACATCATGTGAAGCAGGAGATGGAGTTCCACCGAGACTGAACACAATGAGGCAAGACAGAACACTCGCCCAATGCGAGGAGCCCACCAGGACGCCGAGAGCAATAAGGAAGAACACGGAAGTCAAGAAGGCAAGCAACGCATAGGCTGCTATCTAACAACTAGAATGACAAGCAGCTTCCTGCCTGCCAACACCATCGTTATCGCTGTGCGTCTCTGCCCCCCACGTTTGGCCAGTGACGCTGTAGGGGGCATGCCTGACAGCCTCTAAGGATTGTTATAATGCAGGAAGGTGATCCTTCCTTCACAAAAACAATGCTTTCTGTAATGCAGGCACCCTTGCACTATGGCGCAGACAATGAGCAGGAATGCACCATATCTCAGTAAATATGGTGCATTCATGCTCTCTTCATTTGACACTGTGCAGAATGTTGATAACTCTGGGCAGAAGTTCTTTTACAGCTTACTCGAGAGGACCTCTAGTAACTCCTTGAGAAATTGCACCTCTGTGAAAGAATTTTGAAGATTTTGCATCTGACTCAAGAGGGTTCTTTGTAACAACGTGAGGAACTGCAGGTTCATATATATATATATATATAT
>CAWUFW010032442.1:0-13929 GCA_963921515.1 Calotriton arnoldi | reverse complement strand
ACCATGCTTCGTTCAATTTCGTATTGCTTTAAAGATAAATTTGAGATGACAATGTCTGGCTTTAACCACACATCCGTGACGTAGAACAGATGACCGTTGTCCCGCATCAAATAGGCATCACCTCACAGTCACAATCGCCATTAACATGCAGTCTGCATGTAAGCTCGCCAATGCAGAAACATGCATGGAACACACATTGAAACGCATCTCCCCTTCACATTGCAGAGGGACAGGCAACCCCTCCTGCACACAGACGTGTCATGACCATGATCAATCCACCATGGCGTGTGAACGAATGCCAAGAGCAGCAGCCCGCTTACGTACATGTTGCCCATGTTGTGGGACCTAGAAACCACAAGGGGCATCCCTGCATCATGGTAGTACATATCATTTAAAATAGGCCCTGTTGTCACCTGTAGGACACATGGCAGCCAAAATGCGGGAATGGTGCAGACCGGTGAACGCCGAAGAGTGGGATTTCTGCTCGCTTTTAGAACTGGCAGTCCGAATACGGCAGCACTAACCAGCCCGTCTGCACAAGAGGTGACACCACCATCCCTTGAACAAATCCTTACGTTGTCAACCAATATGTCGTACTCACACTTGTCTGAGTAATGTGCCTGTACAGATGAGTGACATGCGCTCGGGAAGAGGCAAGAGAGGTACAGAAAGAGTCAAGAGAGATGTAGAAAGAGGCAAGAGTGGGTCAGAAAGTGGCAAGAGAGGTGCAGAAAGAGGCACGAGAGGTGCATAAAGAGGCAAGAGAGGTACAGAAAGAAGAGAGTGAGCTGCAGAAAGAGGGAAGAGGTGCAGACAGAGGCAAGAGAGGTGCAGAAAGAAGAGAGTGAGCTGCAGAAAGAGCCAAGAGAGGTCACTCTCTTCCTTATGTACCTCTCTTGCCTCTTTCTGCACCTCTCTTGCCTCTTTCTGTAGCTCACTCTCTTCTTGCTGCACCTCTCCTTCTCTTTCTGCCTCTCTGCCTCTTTCTGAACATTTCTTCCTCTTTCTGCTCCTCTCTTGCCTCTTTCTGCACCTTTCTTCCTCTTCTGCAGCTCACTCTCTTCTCAGCACTCTCTTGCATCTTTATGCATCTGTCTTGCCTCTTTCTGCTCTCTTGCTCTGTCTGCACATCTCTTGCCTCTTCTGCAACTCTGTTGCTTCCTTCTGTACCTCTCTGTCTCTTTCTGCACTCTCTCTGCCTCTTTCTGCACCTCGCTTGCTCTTCTCTGCCTCTTCTGCCTCTTTCTGCAGCTCACTCTCTTCTCGCACCTCTCTTGCTCTTTCTCGCTCGCTCCCTCTTTCTACAGCTCACTCTTCTTTCTGCATCTCTTGCCTCTTTCTGCCCCTCTCTTGCCTATTTCTGCATCGCTCTGCTCTTTCTGCACTCTCTGTCTCTTTCTGCACTCTCTTGCTTATTTCTGCAGCTCACTCTCTTCTTTCCACCTCTCTTGCCTCTTTATGTACTTGTCTTCTTTCTGTACCTCTCTTGCCTTTTCTGCAGCTCACTCTTCTTTACTTCTCTTGCCTCTTTCTGCATCTTCTTGCCTCTTTCTGCACCTTTCTTCTTCTATCTGCATCTCTTCTCTTTCTGCATCTCTTCTGCCTCTTTCTGTCTTCTCTGCTCTTTCTGCTCCACTTGCCTCTTTCTGCTTTCTTTCTGCACCTTCTGCTCTTTCTGTACCTTCTTGCCTCTTTCTGCACCTCTCTTGCATTTTTCTGCAGCTGCAGAAAGAGGCAAGAGTGGTGCAGAAAGAGGCAAGAGAGGTGCAGAAAGAAGAAGAAAGGTGCAGAAAGAGGCAAGAGAGATGCAGAAAGAGGCAAGAGAGGTGCAAAAAGAAGAGAGTGAGCTGCAGAAAAAGGCAAGAGAGGTGCAGAAAGAGGCAAGAGAAGTACATAAAGAGGCAAGAGAGGTGTAGAAAGAAGAGAGTGAGCTGCAGAAATAAGCAAGAGAAGTGCAGAAAGAGGCAAGAGAGGTGCAGAAAGAGGCAAGAGAGGTACAGAAAGAGGCAAGAGAGGTGCAGAAATAGGCAAGAGAGGTGCAGAAAGAGGCAAGAGAGGTGCAGAAAGAAGAGAGTGAGCAGTAGAAAGAGGGAAGCGAGATGCAGAAAGACGCAAGAGAGGTGCAGAAAGAAGAGAGTGAGCTGCAGAAAGAGGCAAGAGAGACACAGAAAGAGGCAAGCGAGGTGCAGAAGGAGGCAAGAGAGGTGCAGAAAGAGGCAAGAGAGGTACAGAAGGAAGCAACAGAGTTGCAGAAAGAGGCAAGAGAGGTGCAGAAAGAGGCAAGAGAGGTACAGAAGGAAGCAACAGAGTTGCAGAAAGAGGCAAGAGATGTGCAGAAAGAGGCAAGAGAAGCGCAGAAAGAAGCAAGAGAGGTGTAGAAAGAGGCAACAGAGGTGCAGAAAGAGGCAAGAGAAGTGCAGAAAGAGGCAAGAGAGGTGCAGAAAGAGGCAAGAGAGGAGTAGAAAGGCAAGAGAGGTGCAGATAGAGGCAAGGGAGGTGCAGAAAGAGGCAAGAGAGGTACAAAAAGAGGCAAGAGAGATGCAGAAAGTGGCAAGAGAGGTGCACAAAGAAGAGAGTTGCAGAAAGAGGCAAGAGAGGTGCAGAAAGAGGCAAGAGAGGTACAGAAAGAGGCAAGAGAGGTGTAGAAAGAGGCAAGAGTGGGTCAGAAAGTGGCAAGAGAGGTGCAGAAAGAGGCACGAGAGGTGCATAAAGAGGCAAGAGAGGTACAGAAAGAAGAGAGTGAGCTGCAGAAAGAGGGAAGAGAGGTGCAGACAGAGGCAAGAGAGGTGCAGAAAGAAGAGAGTGAGCTGCAGAAAGAGGCAAGAGAGGTGCAGAAAAATGCAAGAGAGGTGCAGAAAGAGGTAAGAGGTGCAGAAAGAGGCAAGAGAGGTGCAGAAAGAGGAAGAAAGGCGCAGAAAGAGGCAAGTGAGGTGCAGAAAGAGGCAAGAGAAGAGCAGAAAGAGGCAAGAGAGGTGCAGAAAGAGGCAAGAGAGGTGCAGAAAGAAGAAGAAAGGTGCAGAAAGAGGCAAGAGAGGTGCAGAAAGAGGCAAGAGAGGTGTAAAAAGAGGCAAGAGAGGATGCAGAAAGAGGTAAGAGGTGTAGAAAGAGGCAAGAGAGGTGCAGAAAGAGGAAGAGAGGTGCAGAAAGAGACAAGTAAGGTGCAGAAAGAAGCAAGAGAAGTACAGAAAGAGGCAAGAGAGGTGCATAAAGAGACAAGAGAGGTGCTGAAAGAGGCAAGAGTTGAGTAGAAAGGCAAGAGAGGAGCAGATAGAGGCAAGGGAGGTGCATAAAGTGGCAAGAGAGGTGCAAAAAGAGGCAAGAGAGGTGCAGAAAAAGGCAAGAGAGGTGCAGAAAGAAGAGAGGTGCTGAAAGAAGCAAGAGAGGTGCAGAAAGAGGCAAGAGAGGTGTAAAAAGAAGCAAGAGAGGTGCAGAAAGAAAAGAGTGATGTGCAGAGAGACTTAAGAGAGGTGCAGAAAGAGGCAAGAGAAGTGCAGAAAGAGGCAAGAGAGGTGCAGAAAGAGGCAAGAGAGGTGCAGAAAGAGGCAAGAGAGGTGCAGAAAGAGGCAAGAGAGGTGCAGAAAGAAGAAGAAAGGTGCAGAAAGAGGCAAGAGAGATGCAGAAAGAGGCAAGAGAGGTGCAAAAGAAGAGAGTGAGCTGCAGAAAGAGGCAAGAGAGGTGCAGAAAGAGGCAAGAGAAGTACATAAAGAGGCAAGAGAGGTGTAGAAAGAAGAGAGTGAGCTGCAGAAATGAGCAAGAGAAGTGCAGAAAGAGGCAAGAGAGGTGCAGAAAGAGGCAAGAGAGGTACAGAAAGAGGCAAGAGAGGTGCAGAAATAGGCAAGAGAGGTGCAGAAAGAGGCAAGAGAGGTGCAGAAAGAAGAGAGTGAGCAGTAGAAAGAGGGAAGCAAGATGCAGAAAGACGCAAGAGAGGTGCAGAAAGAAGAGAGTGAGCTGCAGAAAGAGGCAAGAGAGACACAGAAAGAGGCAAGCGAGGTGCAGAAAGAGGCAAGAGAGGTGCAGAAAGAGGCAAGAGAGGTACAGAAGGAAGCAACAGAGTTGCAGAAAGAGGCAAGAGATGTGCAGACAGAGGCAAGAGAGGTGCAGAAAGAGGCAAGACAGATGCATAAAGATGCAAGAGAGGTGCTGAGAGAAGAGAGTGAGCTGCAGAAAGAGGGAAGAGAGGTGCAGAAAGAGGCAAGAGAGGTGCAGAAAGAAGAGAGTGAGCTGCAGAAAGAGGCAAGAGAGGTGCAGAAAGAGGCAAGAGAGGTGCAGAAAGAGGCAAGAGGGATGCAGAAATAGGTAAGAGGTGTAGAAAGAGGCAAGAGAGGTGCAGAAAGAGACAAGTAAGGTGCAGAAAGAGGCAAGTAAGGTGCAGAAAGAGGCAAGAGAAGAGCAGAAGGAGTCAAGAGAGGTGCAGAAAGAGGCAAGAGAGGTACAGAAAGAGGAAGAAAGGTGCAGAAAGAGGCAAGAGAGGTGCAGAAAGAAGCAAGAGAGGTGCAGAAAGATGAGAGTGAGCTGCAGAAAGAGGGAAGAGAGGTGCAGAAAGAGGCAAGAGAGGTGCAGAAAGAAGAGAGTGAGCTGCAGAAAGAGGCAAGAGAAGTGCAGAAAGAGGCAAGAGAGGTGCAGAAAGAGGCAAGAGAAGTGCAGAAAGAGTCGAGAGAGATGCAGAAAGAGGCAAGATAGGTGCAGAAAGAGGCAAGAGAAGTGCAGAAAGAGGCAAGAGAAGTGCAGAAAGAGGTAAGAGGTGTAGAAAGAGGCAAGAGAGGTGCAGAAAGAGGAAGAAAGGCGCAGAAAGAGGCAAGTGAGGTGCAGAAAGAGGCAAGAGAAGAGCAGAAAGAGGCAAGAGAGGTGCAGAAAGAGGCAAGACAGGTGCAGAAAGAAGAGAGTGAGCTGCAGAAAGAGGCAAGAGAGTTCAGAAAGAGGCAAGAGACGTGCAGAAAGAGGCAAGAGAGGTGCAGAAAGAGGTAAGAGGTTAGAAAGAGGCAAGAGAGGTGCAGAAAGAGGAAGAAAGGTGCAGAAAGAGGCAAGTGAGGTGCAGAAAGAGGCAAGAGAAGAGCAGAAGGAGGCAAGAGAGGTGCAGAAAGAGGCAAGAGAGGTACAGAAAGAGGAAGAAAGGTGCAGAAAGAGGCAAGAGAGGTGCAGAAAGAGGCAAGAGAGGTGCAGAAAGAAGAAGAAAGGTGCAGAAAGAGGCAAGAGAGGTGCAGAAAGAGGCAAGAGAGGTGCAGAAAGAAGAGAGTGAGCTGCAGAAAGAGGCAAGAGATGTGCAGAAAGAGGCAAGAGAGGTGCAGAAAGAGGCAAGAGAGGTGCATAAAGAGGCAAGAGAGGTGCTGATAGAAGGGAGTGAGCTGCAGAAAGAGGGAAGAGAGGTGCAGAAAGAGGCAAGAGAGGTGCAGAAAGAAGAGAGTGAGCTGCAGAAAGAGGCAAGAGAGGTACAGAAAGAGGCAAGAGAGGTGCATAAAGAGACAAGAGAGGTGCTGAAAGAGGCAAGAGTTGAGTAGAAAGGCAAGAGAGGAGCAGATAGAGGCAAGGGAGGTGCAGAAAGTGGCAAGAGAGGTGCAGAAAGAGGCAAGAGAGGTGCAGAAAGAGGCAAGAGGTGCAGAAAGAAGAGAGGTGCTGAAAGAGGCAAGAGAGGTGCAGAAAGAGGCAAGAGAGGTGCATGAAGAGGCAAGAAAAGTACAGAAAGAGGCAGGAGAGGTGCAGAAAGAGGCAAGAGTTGAGTAGAAGAGGCAAGAGAGGTGCAGAAAGAGGCAAGAGAGGTGCAGATAGAGGCAAGAGAGGTACAGAAAGAGGCGAGAGGCGCAGAAAGAAGAGAGTGAGCTGCAGAAAGAGGCAAGAGAGGTGTAGAAAGAAGCAAGAGAGGTGCAGAGAGACACAAGAGAGGTGCAGAAAGAGGCAAGAGTTGAGTAGAAAGGCAAGGGAGGTGCAGAAAGAGGCAAGAGAGGTGCAAAAAGAGGCAAGAGAGGTGCAGAAACAGGCAAGAGAGGTGCAGAAAGAGGCAAGAGAGGTGCAGAAAGAAGAGAGGTGCAGAAAGAGGCAAGAGAGGTGCAGAAAGAGGCAAGAGAGGTGCATGAAAGAGGCAAGAGAAGTGCAGAAAGAGGCAAGAGAGGTACAGAAGAGGCAAGAGGTGCAGTAGAAAGGCAAGAGAGGTGCAGAAAGAGGCAAGAGGTACAGAAAGAGGCAAGAGAGGTACAGAAAGAAGAGAGTGAGCTGCAGAAAGAGGCAAGATAGGTGCAGAAAGAGGCAAGAGAGGTGCAGAAAGAAGAAGAAAGGCGCAGAAAGAGGCAAGTGAGGTGCAGAAAGAGGCAAGAGAAGAGCAGAAAGAGGCAAGAGAGGTGCAGAAAGAGGTAAGAGAGTGCAGAAAGAGGCAAGAGAGGTGCAGAAAGAGGAAGAAAGGCGCAGAAAGAGGCAAGAGAGGTGCAGAAAGAGGCAAGAGAAGTGCAGAAGGAGGCAAGAGAGGTGCAGAAAGATGAGAGTGAGCTGCAGAAAGAGGGAAGCAAGGTGTAGAAAGAGGCAAGAGAGGTGCAGAAAGAAGATTGAGCTGCAGAAAGAAGCAAGAGAAGTGCAGAAAGAGGCAAGAGAGGTGCAGAAAGAGGCAAGAGAAGTGCAGAAAGAGTCGAGAGAGATGCAGAAAGAGGCAAGATAGGTGCAGAAAGAGGCAAGAGAAGTGCAGAAAGAGGCAAGAGAAGTGCAGAAAGGTAAGAGGTGTAGAAAGAGGCAAGAGAGGTACAGAAAGAGGCAAGAAAGGTGCAGAAAGAGGCAAGTGAGGTGCAGAAAGAGGCAAGAGAAGAGCAGAAAGAGGCAAGAGAGGTGCAGAAAGAGGCAAGAGAGGTGCAGAAAGAAGAGAGTGAGCTGCAGAAAGAGGCAAGAGATGCTCAGAAAGAGGAAAGAGACGTGCAGAAAGAGGCAAGAGAGGTGCAGACAGAGGTAAGAGGTTAGAAAGAATCAAGAGAGGTGCAGAAAAGGAAGAAAGGTGCAGAAAGAGGCAAGTGAGGTACAGAAAGAGGCAAGAGAAGAGCAGAAGGAGGCAAGAGAGGTGCAGAAAGAGGCAAGAGAGGTACATAAAGAGGAAGAAAGGTGCAGAAAGAGGCAAGAGAGGTGCAGAAAGAGGCAAGAGAGGTGCAGAAAGAAGTAGAAAGGTGCAGAAATAGGCAAGAGAGGTGCAGAAAGAGGAAAGAGAGGTACAGAAAGAAGAGAGTGAGCTGCAGAAAGAGGCAAGAGATGTGCAGAGAGAGGCAAGAGAGGTGCGGTAAGAGGCAAGAGAGGTGCATAAAGAGGCAAGAGAGGTGCTGATAGAAGGGAGTGAGCTGCACAAAGAGGGTAGAGAGATGCAGAAAGAGACAAGAGAGGTGCAGAAAGTAGAGAGTGAGCTGCAGAAAGAAGCAAGAGAGGTACAAAAAGAGGCAAGAGAGGTGCATAAAGAGGGAAGAGAGGTGCTGAAAGAGGCAATAGTTGAGTAGAAAGGCAAGAGAGGAGCAGATAGAGGCAAGGGAGGTGCAGAAAGTGTTAAGAGAGGTGCAAAAAGAGGAAAGAGAGGTGCAGAAAGAGGCAAGAGAAGTGCAGAAAGAAGAGAGGTGCTGAAAGAGGCAAGAGAGGTGCAGAAAGAGGCAAGAGAGGTGCATGAAGAGGCAAGAAAAGTACAGAAAGAGGCAGGAGAGGTGCAGAAAGAGGCAAGAGTTGAGTAGAAAGGCAAGAGAGGTGCAGAAAGAGGCAAGAGAGGTGCAGAAAGAGGCAAGAGAGGTGCAGAAAGAGGCAAGAGAGGTGCAGAAAGAAGAGAGTGAGCTGCAGAAAGAGGCAAGAGAGGTACAGAAAGAGGCAAGAGAGGTGCATAAAGAGGTAAGAGAGGTGCTGAAAGAGGCAAGAGGTGCAGAAAGAGGCAAGAGAGGTGTAGAAAGAAGCAAGAGAGGTGCAGAAAGAGGCAAGAGAGGTGCAGAAAGAGGCAAGAGAGGTGCAGAAAGAAGAGAGGTGCTGAAAGAGGCAAGAGAGGTGCAGAAAGAGGCAAGAGAGGTGCATGAAGAGGCAAGAAAAGTACAGAAAGAGGCAGGAGAGGTACAGAAAGAGGCAAGAGTTGAGTAGAAAGGCAAGAGAGGTGCAGATAGAGGCAAGAGAGGTGCATAAAGAGGCAAGAGAGGTACAGAAAGAAGAGAGTGAGCTGCAGAAAGAGGGAAGAGAGGTGCAGAAAGAGGCAAGAGAGGTGCAGAAAGAAGAAGAAAGGTGCAGAAAGAGGCAAGAGAGGTGCAGAAAGAGGCAAGAGAGGTGCAGAAAGAGGCAAGAGAGGTGCAGAAAGAGTCAAGAGGTGCAGAAAGAGGCAAGAGAGGTGCAGAAAGAGGAAGAGTGGCACAGAAAGAGGCAAGTGAGGTACAGAAAGAGGCAAGAGAAGAGCAGAAAGAGGCAAGAGGTGCAGAAAGAGGCAAGAGAGGTGCAGAAAGAAGAAGAAAGGTGCAGAAAGAGGCAAGAGAGGTGGAGACAGATGCAAGAGAGGTGCAGAAAGAAGAGTGAGCTGCAGAAAGAGGAAAGAGAGGTGCAGAAAGAGGCAAGAGAAGTGCAGAAAGAGGCAAGAGAGGTGCAGAAAGAAGAGAGTGAGCTGCAGAAAGAAGCAAGTGAAGTGCAGAAAGAAGCAAGAGAGGTGCAGAAAGAGGCAAGAGAGGTGCAGAAAGAGGCAAGAGAGGTGCAGAAAGAGGCAAGAGAGGTGCAGAAAGAAGAGTGAGCTGCAGAAAGAGGCAAGAGATGTGCAGAAAGAGGCAAGAGAGGTGCAGAAAGAGGCAAGAGAGGTGCAGAAAGAGGCAAGAGAGGTGCTGATAGAAGGGAGTGAGCTGCAGAAAGAGGGAAGAGAGGTGCAGAAAGAGGCAAGAGAGGTGCAGAAAGAAGAGAGTGAGCTGCAGAAAGAGGCAAGAGAGGTGCAGAGAGAGGCAAGAGAGGTGCGGTAAGAGGCAAGAGAGGTGCATAAAGAGGCAAGAGAGGTACTGATAGAAGGGAGTGAGCTGCACAAAGAGGGAAGAGAGGTGCAGAAAGAGACAAGAGAGGTGCAGAAAGAAGAGAGTGAGCTGCAGAAAGAGGCAAGAGAGGTACAGAAAGAGGCAAGAGAGGTGCATAAAGAGACATGAGAGGTGCTGAAAGAGGCAAGAGTTGAGTAGAAAGGCAAGAGAGGAGCAGATAGAGGCAAGGGAGGTGCATAAAGTGGCAAGAGAGGTGCAAAAAGAGGCAAGAGAGGTGCAGAAAGAGGCAAGAGAGGTGCAGAAAGAAGAGAGGTGCTGAAAGAAGCAAGAGAGGTGCAGAAAGAGGCAAGAGAGGTGTAAAAAGAAGCAAGAGAGGTGCAGAAAGAAATGAGCGAGGTGCAGAAAGACTTAAGAGAGGTGCAGAAAGAGGCAAGAGGAGTGCAGAAAGAGGCAAGAGAGGTGCAGAAAGAGGCAAGAGAGGTGCAGAAAGAGGCAAGAGAAGTGCAGAAAGAGGCAAGAGAGGTGCAGAAAGAGGCAAGAGTTGAGTAGAAAGGCAAGAGAGGTGCAGATAGAGGCAAGGGAGGTGCAGAAAGAGGCAAGAGAGATGCAAAAAGAGGCAAGAGAGGTGCAGAAAGAGGCAAGAGAGGTGCAGAAAGAAAAGAGTGAGGTGCAGAACGACTTAAGAGAGGTGCATAAAGAGGCAAGAGAGGTGCATGAAAGAGGCAAGAGAGGTAGAAAGAGGCAAGAGAGGTGCAGAAAGAGGCAAGAGTGGGTCAGAAAGAGGCAAGAGAGGTGCAGAAAGAGGCAAGAGAGGTGCATAAAGAGGCAAGAGAGGTACAGAAAGAAGAGAGTGAGCTGCAGAAAGAGGGAAGAGAGGTGCAGAAAGAGGCAAGAGAGGTGCAGAAAGAGGAAGAGAGGTGCAGAAAGAGGCAAGAGAGGTGCAGAAAGATGCAAGAGAGGTGCAGAAAGAGGCAAGAGAGGTGCAGAAAGAGGTAAGAGGTGTAGAAAGAGGCAAGTGAGGTGCAGAAAGAGGCAAGAGAAGAGCAGAAAGAGGCAAGAGAGGTGCAGAAAGAGGCAAGAGAGGTGCAGAAAGAAGAAGAAAGGTGCAGAAAGAGGCAAGAGAGATGCAGAAAGAGGCAAGAGAGGTGCAAAAAGAAGAGTGAGCTGCAGAAAGAGGCAAGAGAGGTGCAGAAAGAGGCAAGAGAAGTACAGAAAGAGGCAAGAGAGGTGCAGAAAGAAGAGAGTGAGCTGCAGAAAGAAGCAAGAGAAGTGCAGAAAGAGGCAAGAGAGGTGCAGAAAGAGGCAAGAGAGGTGCAGAAATAGGCAAGAGAGGTGCAGAAAGAAGAGAGTTAGCTGTAGAAAGAGGGAAGAGAGGTGCAGAAAGAGGCAAGAGAGGTGCAGAAAGAAGAGAGTGAGCTGCAGAAAGAGGCAAGAGAGATGCAGAAAGAGGCAAGAGAGGTGCAGAAAGAGGCAAGAGAGGTACAGAAAGAGGCAAGAGAGGTGCAGAAAGAGGCAAGAGATGTGCAGAAAGAGGCAAGAGAGGTGCAGAAAGAGGCAAGAGAGATGCAAAAAGATGCAAGAGAGGTGCTGATAGAAGAGAGTGAGCTGCAGAAAGAGGGAAGAGAGGTGCAGAAAGAGGCAAGAGAGGTGCAGAAAGAAGAGAGTGAGCTGCAGAAAGAGGCAAGAAAGGTTCAGAAAGAGGCAAGAGACGTGCAGAAAGAGGCAAGAGAGGTGCAGAAAGAGGTAAGAGGTGTAGAAAGAGGCAAGAGAGGTGCAGAAAGAGGAAGAAAGGTACAGAAAGAGGCAAGTGAGGTGCAGAAAGAGGCAAGAGAGGTGCAGAAAGAGGCAAGAGAGGTGCAGAAAGAGGCAAGAGAGGTGCAGAAACAGGAAGAAAGGCACAGAAAGAAGCAAGAGAAGTGCAGAAAGAGGCAAGAGAGGTGCAGAAAGAGGCAAGAGAGGTGCAGAAAGATGAGAGTGAGCTGCAGAAAGAGGAAGAGGTGCAGAAAGAGGCAAGAGAGGTGCAGAAAGAGGCAAGAGAGGTGCAGAAAGAAGAGAGTGAGCTGCAGAAAGAAGCAAGAGAAGTGCAGAAAGAGGCAAGAGAGGTGCAGAAAGAGGCAAGAGAAGTGCAGAAAGAGTCGAGAGAGATGCAGAAAGAGGTAAGATAGGTGCAGAAAGAGGCAAGAGAAGTGCATAAAGAGACAAGAGAAGTGCAGAAAGAGGTAAGAGGTGTAGAAATAGGCAAGAGAGATGCTGAAAGAAGAAGAAAGGTGCAGAAAGAGGCAATTGAGGTGCAGAAAGAGGCAAGAGAGGTGCAGAAAGAGGCAAGAGAGGTGCAGAAAGAAGAGAGGTGCTGAAAGAGGCAAGAGAGATGCAGAAAGAGGCAAGAGAGGTGCAGAAAGAAGCAAGAGAGGTGCAGAAAGAAGAGAGTGATGTGCAGAAAGAAGAGAGTGATGTGCAGAAAGAGGCAAGAGAGGTGCAGAAAGAGGCAAGAGAGGTGCAGAAAGAGGCAAGAGAGGTGCAGAAAGAGGCAAGAGAAGTGCAGAAAGAGGCAAGAGAAGTGCAGAAAGAGGCAAGAGAGGTGCAGAAAGAGGCAAGAGAGGTGCAGAAAGAGGCAAGAGAGGTGCAGAAAGAGGCAAGAGGTGCAGAAAGAGGCAAGAGAGGTATAGAAAGAAGCAAGAGAGGTGCAGAAAGAAAAGAGTGAGGTGCAAAAAGACTTAAGAGAGGTGCAGAAAGAGGCAAGAGAGGTGCAGAAAGAGGCAAGAGAGGTGCATAAAGAGGCAAGAGAGGTGCATGAAGAGGCAAGAAAAGTACAGAAAGAGGCAGGAGAGGTGCAGAAAGAGGCAAGAGTTGAGTAGAAAGGCAAGAGAGGTGCAGATAGAGGCAAGAGAGGTGCATAAAGAGGCAAGAGAGGTACAGAAAGAAGAGAGTGAGCTGCAGAAAGAGGAAAGAGAGGTGCAGAATGAGGCAAGAGAGGTGCAGAAAGAAGAAGAAAGGTGCAGAAAGAGGCAAGAGAGGGGCAGAAAGATGCAAGAGAGGTGCAGAAAGAGGCAAGAGAGGTGCAGAAAGAGGTAAGAGGTGTAGAAAGAGGCAAGAGAGGTGCAGAAAGAGGAAGAAAGGTGCAGAAAGAGGCAAGTGAGGTACAGAAAGAGGCAAGAGAAGAGCAGAAAGAGGCAAGAGAGGTGCAGAAAGAGGCAAGAGAGGTGCAGAAAGAGGCAAGAGAGGTGCAGAAAGAGGCAAGAGAGATGCAGAAAGAGGCAAGAGAGGTGCAGAAAGAAGCGAGTGAGCTGCAGAAAGAGGAAAGAGAGGTGCAGAAAAGAGAGGCAGGAGAAGTACAGAAAGATGCAAGAGAGGTACAGAAAGAAGAGAGTGAGCTGCAGAAAGAAGCAAGAGAAGTGCAGAAAGAGGCAAGAGAGTTGCAGAAAGAGGCAAGAGAAGTGCAGAAAGAGTCGAGAGAGGTGCAGAAAGAGGCAAGATAGGTGCAGAAAGAGGCAAGAGAAGTGCAGAAAGAGGCAAGAGAAGTGCAGAAAGAGGTAAGAGGTGTAGAAATAGGCAAGAGAGATGCTGAAAGAAGAAGAAAGGTGCAGAAAGAGGCAATTGAGGTGCAGAAAGAGGCAAGAGAGGTGCAGAAAGAAGAGAGGTGCTGAAAGAAGCAAGAGATGTGCAGAAAGAGGCAAGAGAGGTGTAGAAAGAAGCAAGAGAGGTGCAGAAAGAAAAGAGTGATGTGCAGAGAGACAAGAGAGGTGCAGAAAAAGGCAAGAGAGGTGCATAAAGGGGCAAGAGAGGTGCAGAAAGAGGCAAGAGAGGTGTAGAAAGAAGCAAGAGAGGTGCAGAGAGACACAAGAGAGGTGCAGAAAGAGGCAAGAGTTGAGTAGAAAGGCAAGGGAGGTGCAGAAAGAGGCAAGAGAGGTGCAAAAAGAGGCAAGAGAGGTGCAGAAACAGGCAAGAGAGGTGCAGAAAGGAGAGGTGCAGAAAGAAAAGAGTGAGGTGCAGAAAGACTTAAGAGAGGTGCAGAAAGAGGCAAGAGATGTGCAGAAAGAGGCAAGAGAGGTGCAGAAAGAGGCAAGAGAGGTGCAGAAAGAGGCAAGAAAAGTGCAGAAAGAGGCAGGAGAGGTGCAGAAAGAGGCAAGAGTTGAGTAGAAAGGCAAGAGAGGTGCAGATAGAGGCAAGAGAGGTGCATAAAGAGGCAAGAGAGGTACAGAAAGAAGAGAGTGAGCTGCAGAAAGAGGAAAGAGAGGTGCAGAAAGAGGCAAGAGAGGTGCAGAAAGAAGAAGAGGTGCAGAAAGAGGCAAGAGAGGTGCAGAAAGATGCAAGAGAGGTGCAGAAAGAGGCAAGAGAGGTGCAGAAAGAGGTAAGAGATGTAGAAAGAGGCAAGAGAGGTGCAGAAAGAGGAAGAAAGGTGCAGAAAGAGGCAAGTGAGGTGCAGAAAGAGGCAAGAGAAGAGCAGAAAGAGGCAAGAGATGTGCAGAAAGAGGCAAGAGAGGTGCAGAAAGAGGCAAGAGAGGTACAGAAAGAGGCAAGAGAGGTGCAGAAAGAGGCAAGAGAGGTGCAAAAAGAAGCGAGTGAGCTGCAGAAAGAGGAAAGAGAGGTGCAAAAAGAGGCAGGAGAAGTACAGAAAGATGCAAGAGAGGTACAGAAAGAAGAGAGTGAGCTGCAGAAAGAAGCAAGAGAAGTGCAGGAAAAGGCAAGAGAGGTGCAGAAAGAGGCAAGAGAGGTGCAGAAATAGGCAAGAAAGGTGCAGAAAGAGGCAAGAGAGGTGCAGAAAGAAGAGAGTAAGCTGCAGAAAAAGGGAAGAGAGGTTGTAGGAGAGTAGGATCTGCCTCTTATGTTGCCCCCACTTTTTTTCTGATGTTTACACTGGTTTCTGGCCATAGTCTGGCTGGGTCCCTGCTAATCAGGGCCCCAGCCTCTCTGTTCTCTCTAAATGACTTGGAGTGCACTCTAGGTGCACTAGTGTTTGGATACTGTGGTACCTTATGAGTCCCTAGTATATGGTACCTTA
>CAWUFW010032441.1:0-13930 GCA_963921515.1 Calotriton arnoldi | reverse complement strand
GAGGGGACATCTAGAGTGGTGTTGGTGATGAGTATGACCAGACATGGAATGGGTGTACATCCTTGGCTGAGATGACTGTACAAGTGTGCCAGATTATGCACAAGTAGGTAGTGTCTTCCTGGCTGTGCGGTGTCAGATACAGGTCTGCACAGTACTATCGTATGTATGCTGCATAACAGCTTTAAACGTTTTCCATGGCGTAGCTTAAAGCCAAGGCTTCCAATGGCACATTCACCAACCAACTAGCAAAGATGGGCCTATGTGTGTAATTTGGTGCATGTTTCGTCACTGCAATGGTGTTATAAAGCTGTCTCCTTGGACTCATTCCCCTCATTTGACTCAAGGTCTAATGTACAAGCCACTCTTGCAGAATCTGTGACATTACCCCACATGCATTTTCCAGGCATGCTTTTAATACACATGTTTTAACACACAATACCTTTTACAACGCTGGGCTTTACAACGCAATTCTTTACAACACATTCCCCATTAAATCTCAATGACTATTCTGACTACAGGCGGGCGTTACTTTTGGGAATGTCTTGTAACATTTTGCGGTCTACAGTCCTGTGTTTTGGACATTTCAGCAGAGTCAGAGATGTGGATTAAACCACGTTGGTCCCGATCACCACCACCACGTCACCTAGTGTGAGGTACTGGTGGCGGAGGGGCTGTGCCTCATGTACAAGTCAGTGTTCATACACCGAATGTTGTTTTGCCATGTGTGATGCTTGATGCAGCACCAGTGAAAGTGACAGTAGGACTTCTCCAGGATTGTTCATGTGCCTGGAGGGACACCTTCCTACCCGTGGCCAATCATCACATGCACACAGACACTCTTGCACTCTGGCCCAAGGGTGCCTGAGTTTGCACAAAGTAGTTAAACCTAGCATCATGGCAGGATGAAAGGCAAGGCTGCGCCATATTCTTGAGAATACGGTGCAGCCTTGGCGTTTCAAAGTGGCGGAGAGTGTCGTTGAGCCAAGGAGGCTAACGACAGGCTCCGCCACTTCCTAGTACATATCCCCGTTGTTCATGTACAGAAGCACACCTTCATGTACATATACAAAACATGGCTTTTTGCATATTGCATGTGTGCTGCACAAGAATCAACTACGATGAGAAATGCATTGGTTATCCTCCTTTTGACTATTTTGGACCTGGATTCTCAAGGTCTTATTTCTGGTGCTGCCTCATATGTAGGCCACCCTTGTACATAGGGGGCAGCGTGAAATACAATGGGTGTTGCACTGGAGCGACCCACACAACACCCACTGGACGCAACTTTCACACTAACCATAGTGTGAAAGGGTGCCTGATGTACAAGGCAGCGTTAAGCCATGTTACGTGCTCAATGCCTGCCTTTGTACGATAATGTGCAGCCCTTTCTCCACAATAATGTCACTGAAAGTGATGTTATGGTGGCGATAGTTAACTTGTACTATGCCCTGACAGGGTCATGGAGGTTGTGACACTACCAGTCACATGCCATGCACTGTCATGTCAGTGTTGCCAGCATGTTGTAACTGATCAGTTGATTCTACATTGTATTGTACATGTTATTTTCAAACTTCCACAATCTTTTGTTAGCGTCTAGGCTCCCATGTTCCACTGACACAGTGTTTCTGTGTTCAATGGAGAGAATTACATAGTCTTCATGACTCACATTTGCTCATTGTTCTTCTTTGACAGACAACATGTCGCCAGAGGAGGCCCATGCATTCAAGGTCAGGAAGGACCGGTATCTACACATCCGCAGGGTGGCGAAGGGATACCGCAACATGTCAAAACGATATCAAGATGACCGAGCAGCTGGTAGGTGGAAATGCGGTGCCCAATGTAGGCCAAGGACACAGCCAGACTGCAGACACAGGCCAGACCGGGCACTTCTGGTGACAGGTGTGGGACCCAACATGGGCAGGGATCTGCACATCCCCCTGGAAGAACACAGAGACAAGCTGCATTCTCCAGTCTCTGAACACATTCTGGTGCCCCTCCCACAGACCCAAGGACAAGCTACATTGGCAGCAGCAGGGGATCTGATCAGGTGGTCCCGTTTACCATGCGGGACCGCCGTGCTATTATGGACATAATGTCAGGTTGGCATGTTTAGAACATGAGATGGCTGAGCAGACCACATGTTAGTTTTGAAATTCCCATCCCTGCCCGCACTCATTCCACGCTATATTAGGTTAGCAATGTGTGGCTAAATAGATGCCATTTGTATTCACGTTATGCAACCCACTGAGTTATCCCCATAATGTGCAGGCTTCAGTTAGCGGGAGTGTGACTCCATTTTGTATTTCGTAATCCTTATTAGCTGCTTAGACTGTGCCTGAGTTAGGCCTCTATTACTCGTATTGCTTGCCTCAGCAGAACACTGTATTTCGTTATTATTTTTCTTTCTGTTCAAGGCTGTTTTTCGACTTACTAATGAATAGGCCGTTCTGCCCTCACATACTTATCCGAATGTGTAGTTTCTGCTCCCACATTAGGAGATGCTGAGACCCAGCACTGTGGCCTTAGATTCCTGATAAAATGTACCCATCTGGCAGGTGTTAGCTAATCCTACTGTGCCTCTTTGTCTATGATCGGCCCAAGCCAGGTAGTTTTCCATTGGGGCGTGGTTGGGTGCCTCTCGAGAGGGATGATTACTCAGTGTGAGCTGTTGGGGAGTCAGTCCTCGGCAGACATCTTAGGGTGCAGGTCATGATTGCCAGGCGTAGTTCGCAAAGTAGCTACGCGACTACGCAAAGTGCAGTTCGCACTACGCGAGGCTCACGCGTGGCACTCACGCGAACTGCATAGTCGCTGTTCTGCAATGATTGCACAGTGCCGGATGCTTGTCCGCACTGTGCAATCATTGAAAACGGCATCTTGCACAGTGCGAGCTGTCTTTTACTGCCGCTCGAGTAGATTTTTACTTGAGAGGCAGCTATCTCAACGCGGACTGGTAGTTTCTCATCGCGAGCGGTCGCGAGCACTCACGCCGCTTCACTCGCAATGGAGAAACCTGACCTTCCACGCATTGAGAATCTCGCTGACGAGGAAAAAGTCTCGCTGGGATGTCATTTTGCTTGCTGCGGTCGCCAACTTGACGTTGAGGACCGCGACAAGCAAAAAATGACTCCGCTACACTATGCTACTCTACGCGTGTTTGCACTGTGCTACGTGCAGCTCGCGTTGTGCGAAGTAGCGCCAACTTCGCAAACTACGCGGCGTCAGCGTGGTGCTTGCCCAGGTTAGTCGTGATAGACTCCTCTGCAGAGCATTACTAATAAATGTAAGTTTGTATTCTCTACTGTCTGACCGACTCTTCATTCTTGGGAAGGCATAGCAGGTGGTTGTAAGAAAACCTGAGTGGCCCTAGAGGGCCACTTTCTTCAGTTGGTGCCCGAACAGGGACCCCGCAAGGTGATCCGACTTGCCCGTAATCGGTTTGTAGGGTCGGCGAGTGCGTTTGGTTGGTCGGGCGGATCGGGTACCCCACACAAGACTGAGCTTGGTTCTCGCAGCTGCCCCGCCCGGCTGATCAGGCGCCCCTCGTCTAGTGGTCACCGGCTGGGGTCCTGAGAAGGCGAAACCTTGGAGTTGGACCGTTTAGTCCGAAGAGTCGGCAGTGGAGAATTACTTGACTCGACCTGTGTGCACCAGGTGAGTGATTTGATTCTGGAAAAATGGCGCCATTCTTGGATGGCACGAGCCTGCGGGCTGTGTCTTGATACAATCTCCGGACTGTCTTGTTTTGCAGTTTCGAACTGCCTTGCTTGAACGACACGAGTCAATGGGCTGTGTCTTGGTACGGTCTCCGGACTGTCTTGTCTTGAACTTGGTGGGTTTGCGGACCCTTGAAAAAGGCACCGAGTGTTTGCGAGCAGTTCACGGGACCATTTGGAAATTTGGCCTGCGTTTGAAAGGTCCGGACAGCCCACAAACAATCTGCCAGACCAACTGGTAATTTGGTTAATGCTTGAAAGGTTTGGGGCTGGAGCCTGTCTTCTGGACTGTAGGGTGTGGTCCCTGGACTGTTTTGGTTTGGTCCGTGACTAATGTTTGTTACTTTATCTTTGTCTTAGTTTGCCGATTGTTGGTGTTATACTTGTCGGTTAGGGACAGTGCATGTGTCTTATATTAAGATGCCTTGTTTCAGCAAATTGGGGTGTTTTGGATGTCGATGTTGTTCTACTGATGCTCGATTGGAAGAGAGGCAGCCTGCAGCTCTGGAGGTTCTCCGGAATTTTGACGTATACGTTAAACATGGTATTGGCCCTGTTATGTTTAGCACATTGTGGCATAAATATACGAGGGACAATGCTGAGTTACAGTAGCCGCTTACTGGCTCATTTGATGAACAGAAGTTGAATTTCTTGCAGGACAAGTTGTTCGCTAGAAGGAGCAGACAGTCGATGTTTGATTCTTTAAGAGTATGGCAGAAAGAAGCAAAGCAGCGGCGATTAAGAAGCAGAGAAAGAGGCCCGGAAGAGGCGAGACGCCAAACTATAACACAGAAAGCAGTAGCCTATGAAAGGAAAGATAGAAGGGTATAGAATGTGCAGATAGAAAGTTCCGGTTACAGACAGATAAATGTTATGTTACTAGGGAGGAAGGTGATGATTTCTGTCGAAGAGCTATTAGATTCTCGCCCTCCTCCTCCTTATGCCCCTGAACGGGTATACCCGACCAGTCCTGACATCTCAGTCCTTGGCCTCTAGTGCCGCTCCTTCCAGCATTCCTGTTTCTGGCGCTACGCTTCGGCCCGGCCCCTCTTGCTTCTCTTCTACTCAGCACCAGTCACCAGGACGGGTGCTGTTAAGCTCCCCGCCCAGTCTACTAGTTCTGTATACACTGCAACTCCCCTTTCACCCCTACCACCCTGTCTCCCTACATGATCGTACCTGTCTCAGCGTCTGCTCTTTCCCCGTGAGTGCTTGTCACCCAGGCCCAGTTGAATGTTGAAACTCCTATGCGTGGAGTACGTGATGTGAACTGGACAGCAGCGCGAGACCGAAGTGGATAAAGTATTGGTGCGTTCTGCAGTGGCTGATGAGGAAAAAGCAAATGGTGGTGAATCAAGCAGCTCAGTGGGCTCGGGAATCCAATCTATAGTGTGGAGGATGTGTGGAGTGTGATGAAAGATTACGAGCGTTTATACAGCAGCATGCCCTTTAGCATATGTCAGCGACACTGATAGAGTTGTGGGAACTGTGTTTTTCAAGGAGTAGCACCATGATAATATATGACATACGGGATAGAGTATATGCTGTGGGTATGGCTCCCAATGAGGTTTTTAGCAATATAACGACACTAGTGGGTTACCGAGGCAGATTGCACTCAGAAGGTTCCGGCGATGGGGACGCAGCATCCCACTGAGGAAGTTCATCCCATTTACCACCCTGAAATTCCAGAGTGCGTGATTCCACTGATGCTGTGATTAGGCTGCGGGTCGACGCTCAAGTGAGCATGCCCCCACCGATGTCAGCACACATGCACCATTGTGCAAGGGTGTCTGAGTTGATTTTCTGATTGTCTATGTGCATGAAGGGAGACCTTACTGCATACACATTCTTGTACAAAACTCAGACAGATGTGCACAATGGTGCATGTGTGCTTACTTATCGCTGCGAGGGCTTATGCTCCACTGTGCACATCACTGTCGCATTCACAGTGCATCCTCATTTTGTCGTCAAAGAGATGCAGCCCTGTGCAGACAATTGTATGTGCGTGGTGTTGAGGCAAGGGGGACATTTTGCCAGCCTGCTGCATCTCCAGGCTATGTACCACTTAGCTCTTTCCTGTTATCCTTATTTTGTGGCCTGATATGGATCTTTGGCTATGTTTAGTATTACTTTTCTGTGCATATTGCCAAGCGTATGAGCCACCAATATGTGTCTTTGCAATATATTTGTTGACTAGGGTGATATGTGTCTCTACACCCAGGGACAAGAGTATCTGTGACAAGATCTGCAATCATTGTGGATGTGCACTGGTAGATATTTAATTGTGCATGAGTGACATTGGGCCCATCAACCCTGTCCCCACAGTCCCTGGTTGTTACTCACCGTGTTGCTGATGTTGCTGGTCCTGTTCAGCATTGTCCTGTGCCCTGGACTCCAACCACCGACTCCTCTACAGATGACTGCCGACACCTGTTCCTCCAAGGCATCCAGCTCCTCCTGTGGCGCTGGACTCCCACCTCCGGTCTGTAGTGCTGCATTGCGATTGGCTGCCAGTTTCTCTTTGGTCTTGCGCTTAGCATCATGCCAGTGGTTTTTGCAGTCATTCACTGTCCTCCTCACCTCTCCGACAGCATTCACCTTGGCTCAGATGGACTGCCATATTGCATTTCTTTGTCCCCAATGACACAGTGGGGCTGACAAACAGCTGCTGTTGTTTTTCTGTCACTTCCAGAAATCAGGACCTGGTTTTCCTGCTGGCTGAACCTGATTTTCCTCTTCCTCTTCCCCTTCTCCTGGCTCTCTGGCTGGTCCTCCTGGCTGTTTGGGGGTTGTTTTTCTCCTGCAGTACTGGGTCCAGCTTCATCCATGGTTCTTTTAAAAAAAAAAAAAAAAAATTATCAGTTTGTGATACTTTGCTGGCGTTTTGCAGTCGCTTTTCCAGCCTTAACGTTGAAAAAGTGGCGTCACGCTAGTTGCATGCAGTTTCTGGCAGCTGACTGGCCTGCAGCCACTTTTTTCACGTTAGCAGCAAGATTTTTTCGCTGGTTCTTGTACTTATGCCCCTGTGTTCCTGGCCAGATGGAATATGGTTTTTGTTTGACGAACTATTTTGCTTTGAATTAGTAATATTCTTCTGGAGCGGCACACATTTGCATAAGAGCCAATTGAAACTGTACACGAGTTAGAATTCATGCTGTAGAGTAGTAATGATGCTGTGTTATAAAAGTTAATTGTGTTTCCCTTTAAGCTATTTTACCATAAGCACAGCATACGGCTCCAAAAGCCTCAGCAATGTTGAGTGTTTGCACAATAGTCATTATTGTTTCCATGTGTTTAGTGCTGTGCAACTGAGCTCTTGTTTTGACAGTTCTTCTCAATATGCATGTCAGGCTCTTATGTCGTTTCTTTGTTGATGTTTCTGAGAGTCACAGAAGAAATAAGGACTTTCCGAGCTGGACGTGTGAGGAAAGCAGAGTCGCAGCAGCAGGAAGAGAACTTACTGAGATGCACTGTTTAAAAAGCCTAGGGCTCCACTTGCCAGGGACACGTTCAAGATCCGGGTTTATGTTTGTGCACAGGCGCAACGGGAGCTGTGTGTTTATTTTCGAAGAAACTACAGTCACAGTGTAAAAGCACAGCTGAAAAAATTGAGCTCCAACCACTGCTCAGATTTCCCAGCTGTGACGAGCATGCCCTAACTTGTAGATTCACCAAGTTAGTCTATATGTTGAATATAGCATATTTTCTTTAAAAGGACGTGGTCACTGTTCTATTTTGAGCCTGTGTGCAGATGCAGAACAAGATCATATTACAATTGTGGGACCCTTTCTTGATCCAGGTCATTGTAAGTGTTTTGGTCCAGAAGGCAGCCTTGCAGGCCATTACGCAGCGAAATCAACCTCTCTATAGCCCGTATACTATTGTTCCGATTATGTGATGAGTGGAATTGTGCTCTGCAGTCATGTTCCTCTGTTTTACCACATGTGGAAACAAAGGATCTCATTTCATTGGATGCAACATTCGAGCCTGAAAAATCACCTGGGGTCAGAGGCTGCCCGGACCCAATCCTTGGCCCTTCCTAACCCTCACACAAGACACAGGGGAGTATCTATGCTCCCTCCTGCCAGCCAACATTCTCTCCTCCCCTTCCCCACTCTTCCCACCCACTTCTCCTAGCTCCCCCCATGCACCAGCCTGTGGAAAGGGAATGCTGTGCAGTGAATTGTCTGGTACAAAGACCCACACAGTTATTCTACATCCAATGAGGTTTCATTATAATTGCATGGTACTGGTGGGGTGTTACCACAGAGTACTAGTAATTAAAGGTATAGGAATGTTCACCCCACCAATAGTGTTGCAACTTTATTTTGAGCCTGATCCTGTAACACTTTGAATTTATACATAGCAACAGATAGCACAGCACGAAAACAGGTTAGTGGGCTCACTTTCCAAATCATGCAGATCTTACTCCGCCACTTCAACTTGGCATCTCTGTCTCTCAAGTTTGGAGAGTGAGGCCTTATGTTTGCCATTGCATTCCTCAATCGTGTTTAAAACACATTTTGGTACTCAATCTAAATATCGTCTGTTTTTATTGAAATGGGTAGCTTCTGCTTGGAAAAGGCTGGCCTAGAGTGTGCAGGCTCTGTTGTTTGAAGTTCCCAGTTGTTACTGGCCAGCAGCATATCCTTCGACTGTGGCTGTGAGATTGGTAACTGGAGCTGTGAAAGCTACAATCAGCCACATTTACAGTATGCTGGTTATTCACACTGGCTCGAAGTGCGGCGAGGAATTTATTAATACATTTTTGGCAATCAACTGCTTTGACTGCATGTTCCACTTGTTCTTAACTTTTTTAAAGCTTTAAAATGCTGAATCTGTCTACTGGTTAAACGGATCTAATTCCAGGATAGGTTCACAATACATGTCTGTAACTGAAAGGAAAAGAATAGAAAATTAATATTTTAGTAAAATGAGAACGGTCATTCTCAGTTTAAAAAGTTGGGAAAGTACTACAGAAGGATTACAGCTGTTTGGAGCAAATGCAATCCTCTTCGATAATTCACAATGGTTGCCAGCATTACGTCAGGAAATCTACCCCAGTTGTAGGTTCCCTGAAGTACACCATGGCATGATATTCTCACCAGCAGATTTTTAACTGGTGGAAAATTCTGCATGTTTAAATATGCTAGATGTATGCTTTTGTAAATGAAATAATAGCATGGATAACGTTTCCCCCATGCCGATCAGTTGAAAAAGTTCATTAGAAACTAAAAAAATATTGGTTGTCGGTGAACAATAATATGACCGCCATATCTGTATTCAAAAGAGGTCAGAACTTGAGAGACCAGTGACTACCTGCTACACTTCCATCAGAACTTACATAGGTGGGACCAGACTCGGGCACGCCGCCGAGTATGGCGGAAGGGCAGGCGAGGGCGGGGTCGCCGCGCACAGTGGTGATGCAGGCGCCCCCGTCCTCCTCAAGGGAGGGTGCGGGGGAAGTTCCGCTTCCGGTAGGCTGGTTGGCCAACCCCGCACACGCGCAAGTAAGCTGGGCATAACTGCACAGCCCCTTATGGAGATAATGTTGAGGGCGTAGGGGTGCCCGGGGTGAGGTAATCTTCCGGCGAACTGGGCCTCCTGCGCAAAGTCACTCCCGGTAGGAGGGTGGGACCTAGCTTGACCTTGATCTTGGACCAGTCATTGACCTTGCCATAGGCTCAAACAGGGATACGCAGAAAGATAATGTTGCTGATCACTTAGCCTATGATAGGAATGGCTATGTACTAGAAACATGTTAAGGATAGCCAAATAACACACTGTACATTTCAATGTAAATGATCCGGACTTTCTGCGTATTGTATAAATGGTGCAAATATTGAATTTTAATGTTTTGTTTATTATTATGTAATAAAATACGGCCGGGGTTTCCGACCCTTGATCCAAGCTGGTGTTGTTTTTGTTGTTGCCTTGGGGGAAGAGGGCTAAAAAGGGACCCCAAGGTTGAAGTCAAGGGTGGTTATTTTTGAATAAAGGAGGGGGACTCGGGCGGTACCTGACCATATAAATGGTCTATCACAAATCGCACTACCCCACCTTACCACACGGCTCCTGATGCCTGAAAACACAAAAGTCTCTAGCATTGGGCACAAACTTTTATGGGGAAAAGTCAGATCAATTGCAACTCTGAATTCATTTAGTAAAGACTCACCTTCCTTCCAGGCTCCAGATATGTGTGAGTGGCCGCTCACAAGGCCTAAGTGGAATAGTGAAACACCAAAGCATCCATTTCTGATCCTGTATCCCCGCAAAGCTTGTAAGCATTTCAAAGAGGAGACCCGTAAAGCAGACAGCATGATCGGTGACCTTAATTAAAAGTTATCCTCCAGTAAAGATGCTTCATTGAGCCTGTAGGATTGCTCTATAAGAGATGCTTTATAAGAAGTGCTACAAGTTCAGGACCCGCACTCAGGGTTTAGAAGAGGTCGATGCATTGTCACTAGATATTACACAACATGAATGCTTCCCATATTTCATTCCAGGATCTGTTTGGGATTACTCTACGGAAATAAGCACCAGCAGTGCATCTAGGCTCTGTCCTAAATAAGTAACCAGGAGATATATTACATAATAACTCTCCTATAATTTCCATTCTAATAAAACGGTTGCTAAAGTCTGACACACATCCATTATTGACTGATCTACGATATGCACAGAATTTTTCTCAGGGATAACCATTCACTCTAGTTCACGAGACACTACCAGCACTCTTGGAAGACCTCGAAAGAGCTTAAACACATTCCCTTTGCCTATAAGCATGGTGCAACCGATCTTGAAAACTCCAACGTGTGCTTTCCTCCCAGACTGGAGCACAGAGGGTTTCACCAGAACAGAGCTATGTGCATGCTGGGGACGGATTGAACAAGTATGAGTGAGCGATCATGTCGTACGCACGATTAAGCCGACGTGGAGATGCATAGATGTGTCATCAAGTAAGAGAAATGAAATATGCCCTACTACGCAACCAGAATTCCTGGATTCTACTTCTGCCTTGTTTTATTCTTTTTAAATGCGTGTAATTCGCCTTGGGCTCTCTTGCTCTTGCTGGATCATGCTTTATTGTGTAGACAAGCACAGATAGGGCCAGATGTATTCGACCTCAGCATGTGCGAGTCGCAAATTCGAGTTCGCAAATTAAGCCGATGTACAACAGTGTCTGAGACACTGTTTGCGATTCTCAATGGGGTCGCAAATTGCATGCCTCATGCATATTAATGAGGCTGTCTCAATTTGCGACCCCATGGGGAAAATGGAAACTGGCACTCCCAGTGACAGCGGTGGCCTGCAGGGTCATGCGGACCTCCATGTCTGGGATACTGCTTTTAAGTAAAGCAGATTTTCTTTTGAAATGCAGTCCATTTTCCTTAAAGAGAAAACGGCATGCATTTAAAAAAAAAATGAATGACAGTTTTTGTTTCATTTTTTAAGGGCAGGTAGAGGTCCCTGGGACCACTGCCTGCTCTGAAAAAATGTTTGCAGCACCCATTCACAAAGGGGAAGGGTTCCCCTGGGGACCCCTTCCTTCCCATTTGCAAATGGTTTACCACCCTCTCCAGTAGAGGCAGGCATGCGAAAGTGCTTATGCAGCTGCAATCATGCGGTCGCGAAACATTCTCAGCATACGGAGTTTCAGACTCGCTATTAGGAAGGGACGCCCTTGCAACGCCCCTTCCTAGCAGTCTTAGCTTCTGACCCCATTTGCAGTGTCGCCATTTGAGTGGCGACTCGCAAAATGGGTTAGTACATGGGCCACTAGAGTTTTGCATGTAAGCAGTTCTAAAACCCATTTGCGCATGCAAAACTCTGTTGTACATCTGGCCCAATGTCCTGGAGGCAGTTATTGTAATCATGAGCGTGAAAGGTCATTACCACCTCAAAGTATTTACATTGCCTGAGACAAGAACACATGGTTACAATCACCAGTCTAGGCTCCTGGTCGACGCCTCACTGAACAAAACAGCAGCACAGCTCTTGGGTAAATATGAAGGCATCTAAGTGAATGATATTACTTTTATATACCATTATTTTCAAACCCCTTTGTCTACAAAAAGATTTACTGTGTTTCTTCTATCAACATGTGATATGACACACAACTGCATATATGCCTCACCATTTTGTCTTCTACAGATACGGAAGGCAGGAAGTCCAAACAATGTCGTGTTACAGATTTCAACACACCTTTTTCCTTTTACCTGTTCGCTAATATTCGGGAGGGCTGCTAACCTTCTGGAAGTCTTTCCTGATGAATGCAATTGATGATAGAAGGGAGCTCAGAGTTGCAAGAAACATGTTGACTTTGACATGAAATGAACAGAACACTATTTTTAGGTTGAACGTACCGGAAATAGAAACTGTCCGGTCTTTCAAACAGACCTATTGTCAGCTGCACCAAGAACTTACAGTGGGCTTAAAGTCTGCCCATTGCTTACTACTGGTTGGCTCTATTGTCACTCTCCATTTGCTTGCTTCTGAGTTGATGGCTTGCAATGTTCATCGTGTGTTCATCCTTCCCTGCAGCACAGAACTCTCTTTAAGTATGTCCTACCACTGCTTAATTTTAGGGAACTATTTTTTTTTCTTTTTGCTTAAGCACTCCATGAGATAGAATGTTTTCCTCTTGCGTCTACTCCCTCATTTGAGTCTCTCTCCTTGCACTCTGTTAATTTCTTTTCATTTGTGTGTGCTGCCCCCATGCTCTGTTTGCTTTCTCTCACCTTTGCACTTCAGCCTTCCTCCGCTCTTCATGCTGATCTTGCTCCTGTGCTTCTTCCTTTACCTAAGTGTTTTATCTCCCACATGTGCATCTCCACACCCTCCTTGTTGCTGCCCCAATAGTTCACCTCTTTGCCCTTGCTTCACTTCTCCCACTACCCCAACCTACTCCTCCCTACCCCTCTACTGCCCCTGCTCCCCTGGTCTTATTTTTTTTATTGAATTTATTTTTTTGAGGTCCAGACAGCAAATTGCTGTCAACCCTTTCTCTTCAGAGACAAAGGAGTCCTTTGCACTTCTTCATTTTCATATTTTTTATGTACCAATTCCTATCTCGGACTGTTAGGCAGTCTTTAAAAATAAATTGATGTCCCGGGTCTAATGTGTGCATTGTGGTGCATGTGCACCCATTAGTAAAGGACACAGCCAACATGGCTGCATCTTCGGGCACCTTTTTAGTTTTTGATGGGTCTGTGCCGTATGAGCATAGGCAATTCTAGATGCTGTAGAGCATCGGAGGTGCTGATAGTCTGCAGCACTAAAACAAAGCAGCATCTCCGGCGCCAAAGGGTCTACAAGTGTGAGACCTCACCGGCTTTTCCAATGTCATATGTTTAATCTTGCAGGGAAAAGATGGTCTTAACAAACTAATTAGCCTTCAACTGACTCTTAATAAGCAATTGGTGATATTTGACAAGTTGTGATAGTTAAAATCCCTAGGTAAAGCCTAGAGAGTTTTGTAAGCATTAGGAACGTGGTGGGGAGAGCACTATTAATTAGATGAAATAGATTTTGGAGTACATCCACTTCACCATCTCCCTAAATGTTGAAAGGCCAATCAAGAACATTTACAAGGCGCAAACTCCATGATGAAAGCTGCCACACTGAAGGCGGGTGAAGGTCTGACCTTGGTACATTTACAGATGATTCCATTCCATCATATGGTCGGCAGAGTGGACTCCATAGTAACCATGGAGAACGCGGGGATACGGTCTTCAAAATCTTCAAAATCTTGAGCACTGATTCAATGGCAGTTGTCTGGATGCTGTCATGCATGTTTTTAGCTTGTTCAGAACAACTGTACCTCAACATCTCTAGTCTCTCCACCCACTTACCCTTTGTTGGATAGACAATTAGCTATACAGATGTACCTGTTTAGCCATTGCTCTACTTTGAGAAGGCATTGATCACAGGATATAATATTACTTTTTTAGTATGAATAAAGAGAACTACAGTCATTGGCCTCAAACGTAGCCTATATCATACAGTCTCTTGCAGGGAAATTAGGCCAAGTCTGAACCCACAGATACTTTACATGCAGATTTAGAAGCAACCAGGGCTTCTCAGTGCGGCTAATGTAGCACTTTCTCATTGGCAATGACTACAGACAACAGCACAATAAATCCATCCTGGAGTTTACCTCTTGGTTCTGAGGATAGTGTTATTAAGATATATTTCAAATTCTGGATAGTAGTGAT